>MU825400.1:2760892-2788347 GCA_029204205.1 Desmophyllum pertusum
ACCTTGTTCCAAATGTCAGTTGTCGGTTAAATTTTAGGCTATTTGTCAGTTGTCAGTTAAAATTTTAGCCATTTGTCAGTTGTCAGTAAACCCATCGCAGACGCCTCTTTTAATTTAGCGATAGGAGAGACTGGGAAAGAGGCAAAAAAAAGACGAAGTGGGGAGGGGGAGTTGACCGCTGGTCAAACGTAAAAAAATAAGAGAAGTCGGTCAAAGATAAGGGTTTTACTTTCAGAGCTTAAAGCTTGTTAGTTTTTCTTTAATTTTTGAGTTTACTAACTTTTTTTACGATTTGCTAAAAAAAATACAAGCCTTGCTGAAAAGTTCCCATTTCGCTCACTGTTAACACTGGTGCCCACTCCAACCAGCGGCCAACGTTTGACCGCTGTGTAGAGGGGGAGAGGGGGGAAGAAAAAGGAAAAGGAGTTCCCCTTTTTTTTACCTTCGCTCTCGTCCCCAGTCTTCCTCCTTTGTATCCCTAGTCCTCCCACTGTCTTCGTTCCCACCCCAGGCAGCGACTCGGCTCGCTTTCGTTCGCAGATTTTCTTTAGGAGCCTGTATCTCAGGTTGGGCTCTATATAGGGAGTTTCGGCAAGCGACAAGGACAACGTGGATTAAAAAAAATGAATTCGTAATCAGTTTACTTCAGAATCTCGCGAATCTCTAGTTCTATTCTGTTTGTCTTTCGGTGTCAGCCAGCGAATTATCCTCAGCTGAAAGTATAAAGTAAGTGTTCATATCCAAAGAGAAACTTGAAAAATTCGTCGCTGTTGGTTCACGTTCAACGATAACCCATGAATTTGGTCATTTCGCATTGTTGTTTTGCAGAGGACGGCTAAGAAATGTACCACAATGATAACGCACGTGCAGAGCTATTGTACTGGGCCTGGTTGTTCATGGATAAACGCCACTCTCCACCAAGATAAATCACTATCCAATGGGATAGCGCAGTTTGTTAACACTTATCCACTGATAGTGATTTATCCGTTGGATTAGCGTTATTCATCCTTTGAATAACTGGGAGTTCTCGTTGGGCCGTTCGCTTATGTCATTCGGTGACGTCATGAAATTTCGCGCCAAAGCGAACTGGAACGCCTGGGTACTAAGCTGGTTTATAATGTCTTATTACAGAATGGTGATTCCAGTCCGAAAACTCAATACACGTACGTGGACAACACGGAACGAGATCGACGAGAAGCGGAGGAGAAAGAGGCACGACAGCTGGAAAAATAACGAAAGAAACGCGAGATTGAAGAAAAAATGCGTATAGAAAGAGAAAAGGAGTTAGAAGAAGAGTGGCTAAGCGAACAGTACAAGAAACAGCGGAAGTGGAAAGAGGCGAAACAAAGAGAAGAAGAACAGAAACTACTAGAGCTGGAGAAGGAAGTTCGCCGACGCCGTGGTGAATTGTTCGATTACAAATTTGGCGACAAGACCAGACTTGATAATTTCCATGGACTACAAATTGAAGACGTGACCAAGCTTAGGATCGGAGTGTTTGGCCCGACGGGATCTGGGAAGAGTTGCTTCATCAACACGTGTGAACGAGCGGTGAGGGAGTACAGAGAAAGGATCCGCCCCGGACAGCACCACTGGACAGGAGGAGACGCATCACACTCCAGGACTACCTGCCAGAGATGTTCTTCCACTTGGTCGACATCAGGGGCTTCTTCAACTACAGCGCTAACGAGACGGTCGAGTTTGAGAACATCCTGTTCGGGAAACTCCAGCCTGGTGATAACATCGACCGTCTATGCAGATGGCCAGGCCAGTTCACAAGATATGCCTCAATGTCCAGAATTTGGACAGAGACTGCACGGGATTATTATTGTTGTAAAGGCTAACGACCCACGGCTGGCGAGGGAGCTTTGAAGGATTACTTAAAACCAGTCCGAGATATTCTGCGAAAAACTGGTATGTTTCAATTTTTGACCATTCCTTGCATTGATTCAATGCGGGGGGGGGGGGGGGGGGGGTGGGGGGGGGGGGGGGTGGACAAGGGATCTAAACTTCCCGAGTTCCCGTTCATTTTACTCCCGTTTCTCCGCGCTCTTTAAAGGTAGGCAAGAGGGTTGACGGGGAAGCACGAAAGCGACCAGAGGGGGGAAGGAAAAAGAAAAAAAGCCCTTTCCTTTCGCACATTTTAACCTTTCTTTTCTTTCTTCTTTCTTTCTTTTCACAAAAGGAATCGCCCCCATCACCGTTGTCACTCAACGTGACAAACTGGAGTCAGAAGACGACTGTAAAGACGCCCTTGATGAGGCTTCGGCGGCCACCGGAAGTTCTCCCAGCCACACATTCTTCGTGTGGAATTACAACAAAGAGAAACAGCAACGTGACCCGAAAATAGAGCGCATGGTATTCGACATTGTGCACTACGCGCTGATGACCGCAGAACGAGCGGTGAAGATCATGAAACAGAAGGAGAAGAACCGACAAGAAGATGAAATGATGCGTGCTCTGGATGGAGTTAGTATCAGTGGACAAGTGGCGCCAGACTCTGCGGACGGTAAGTGTTGGTGTTTTTCGATGATTACGATGATTTGGGAAGGCAGCGTGGGCCGAGTGGTTTAGGGTGCTGTATTTGAAATCTGGAGGTCCCTGGTTCAAGCCCTCCAACCTGCTCCTAGCTGGATTTGTTCTTGGTAGTCCCGAGTTCAACTCCTCGGTCGCGCTTTGTAAATAGCCAACTGGTTGGCCTCCCACCAGTTGGGATTCTTAACAAGTTTATGTTCAATTTATAAAATATTTGTTTGCTGATTTACAGTGTCCACAATTAACACAGCAATGCTAAATACACCGATACTTAAATAAAGTGTTTGTTTACCAAAAACAAAATTTCCTCTCTGAGGCTGATTTGTGTTTAAAAGTCCAACGACGTTAGGCTTGAGCTCGGTCGCGTGCTCCAATGAAAGATAGAGCGACGAACATTTGTGTACGTAGAAGACCAGTATACAGCCATGGATTGCCTCCGACAACATTTTGATCCTCCTTAAACGTTCCATTAATTGTCTTAATTCATTTTTAATTTCCCTTTGATTAAAGTGAACACTCCAAACGAGGTTTTTCAATTGACCGTTCGAAAGTTTTAAATTGTGGCGTTTGCTGAGCCCCACGTTTGGTTACAAAAAACTCAAAAACCTCATGACATTTGCTCTAACCAATCAGAGGCAGCATGCTGTTTTATTCAACCAATCAGAGCAAGAATGCTGTTTTATTCAACTATCACGATTCGTGACCATGGTTTACCCTCGTTTTCCCGCGCTTTTCACGGCTACACAATGATGTTTTCCGGTTCTGATTCGTTCATTGCGCCTATTGCATTAGCCTGCGTCGCAGACGGACTTGACCTCTGGTAATTAGAGGTCAAGTCCGTCTGCGACGCAGGCTATATTGCATCTGTAGTGAAAGAGTTTCAAAATTAAGCGAAAAAGATTTTTAAGTATGTTATTTCCTCTTTTTGTTTTTATTTTCAGCTTCTGTGGAGATGTTCCTTCGTTTTCTCCAAAAGGAATATCAATGGTCGACCATCAGCGTGAAGACAGCTTCGAGTCAGCTGGCAAATGACGACATAACAAGCGTAAGGTTGGCTGGCGATGTGCTGGAATACTGCAAAAGAGCGCTTTCCGATTGAATGAAGAAAATGATCGAGAAAGAGCTTCGAAAGCGAGGCATGATTCCTTGAGCATGGACACCGAGGCACAGGCCGTACAAGGATGTGCACCACAGGCAACCCAACGGCTGACATAGGATCCGTGGGCTTTTTAGCTTTTTTTGACAAATTTTCTTAAATTTCCACATTAAGCCTGACGTGGGACTAGCTATAGCGTATAGATAGTTACAAAAATCAATATTTCACAGATATTTTGAACTAAATGAATCTGTAAATCAATAGGAAAAGTTATGTAAACGAACTTTAGCTGAATAGACAAAGAAACGAATTAAAATTTTAGCAAAAACTTTAAGCCCCTATGTAACAGGTAGGAATTCGAATAAAAATAGGGGTCCTAGAGTTAACAGCTTAGGCACCACTTCTTATGTTATGTTACAAAAATGGTATTTATGAAACCATCTTAATTTTTGTTTCTTGTGTTAATAGTATGTTAGTATGTTTTGAGATTAAACTGAAATGATTAATAGAGGCTTTGAGCAGATGTTTATTATTTTCATCATTTCCTTTCACAACGCAATGTTATCCGAGCGTGATTATTGGTCAGTGCCCAGCTTTTAAACAACTGGATGGTCGAGAGAGGCACTCTTGACAAGCTAAGGGAACATAAGTAGGCAGTAGCCACAAGTTGCTCAAATTTTTCTCAAAAGTTGCTAAAAAATTTCAAAAGTTTCCCAAACGTTGCTCATTTTTTCTGAAAAGTTGCTCAAAAGTTGCTTATTTTTAGGAAAGTTGCCAAATAGTTGCCATCCCTCCCCCCCCCCCCCCCTTCCTCCAAAAAAAACAAGTTGCGCTAATTTGAAATTTGTTCATTCTTTAAAAAGGTCGCTCTTGAGTCGCTCTATTTTATAATTGATTCTTCACTGCCGTGCGCCATTTTGCTTTTCCATGTGCGTTTGCAATGTTTGTTTTCATCCTCGTTCCCAGGGCCCTTTCTCTAGGTTGTGTTTATACTTAATTTTATCCTCGTGTGATATTTATATAAATATCTTCTATTTTCAACTCAAATGTTGTTAAAAATTATTGCTATCGAATGCGAAAGTTGCTTCAAGTTGCCGCCAAAATTCAAAAAAAAAAACTCCAAAAGTTGCTCTTATGACAAAAAGTTGCTACCAAACACAAAAGTTGCCGAAAAAGGGAAAAGTTGCCAAAACGTTGCCGAGCAACTTGTGGTTAGTCCTAAACATAAGGGGACAGAGAAAAGAAATTAACATATAGCAAGAGCCTGACCAGGAAACTCCCTCTCGATGCCCAAGAACACAATATCAGGACTAGCCTGGCTCGAACCCAGACTACTGGCTTCGGAACTATGTCTCTCTTTGTGGCGCTGAATTCTTCATGTCATACTGATGACGTAACTCAATGTACAGAGATCCGTGTAGTGTCCCGTTCTAAAGGCAGTCTGGTGTGATCTTCTTGTGATGGATGTAAATTGGTGTCACTTTCTTTGAGCCACAGTTGAGGTCGAAATCAGAAACTGGACGAAATGATGTTTGATTCCTAGAACCGTTGGTCAAGTATAGAGAAAACGAGTTTCGATCGTGTGTCACGTGACAAAATACTCCACGATTCATGGAGAATTTCGCCAGTGTATCCCAGGGTCTTCTCTGCGCCCAGCCGCCATCTTGAAAGCAGAGTAGACCCTGGGAACGAGGTTGGCCGCCGGTTGGCCACGATCGGTAAGTTTATCTTTTATTCCTTTTACAATCTGATGTGAGAGCCCCGTGTGCTGCTTGTTGCACGAGTTTTGATATTGCCGCGAAACTCACGTGATGTAGATTCTCGGAAAACACACGAAGGGAAAATTCCCATCTCGCATCATTTTGATCGAGGTTCTCAGAACGGAAGACATTTACTTTTACTACGAGGAGGACAAGCCGGTCTAAATCTTCAACATGGGGTAAGTCTTCCTCAAATGTGCCTAATTCTGCCATTTCTTTCGTAGCAGTTTTTGTCTACTTATTGTTTAATAGCGTAATAGTTTGCCGAATCGAACTTTTGGGGGCATTCATTCGGACAATGGCGTGACATTCTTTTTTTATTTTGAAACGCCATTTGAAACTCTGGTTTCTTTTCAATCCACGGATGGAAAGACGAAAGTTAGAAGTATTTTAAACTGTCCGGTGCATGTATATTCTGTGGATGTCTTCGCCACCCTGCGAAACACGATTACTCGCTTGAATTGTCCTCGCTTCCGAGAAACTGAAACCCGAAATTCTTAGTTTCCCACCACAAAAATCTTCAATCCTGAAATAACAGGCAAATGCATAATACCAAAACTGAAAAAGTGACCAATTTGCCTTATTTCGCCAGCGAGAGGAGATGTACGCGCGTTCTTCTCGTTACGCTCTCGTTTCCGGTGTCTTCCGGGTAGGCATAGCATGTATTAAAACTTTCACTTTCGGAACAAGCTTCCTTGATTGGATAGAGAAACCTGTTCCCTAAAATATTACAACTGTGTTACGTTCGTTCCTCCTGAATTAAAACGATTGAAGCTCACTCCACCACCCCGCTTCAATTTTTATACCAAATTAAAACATAGATCACGCGTTATACTATTATATTTTACATGCAGTGCCTCATGTAGGCTCAGTTTCCAGCCGTGGGTGTTTCGGTGCGCCCGCGATCCTCTCCACTTCCACGGCTGGGTCCACCGGTTGTGCTATTGTTTAAATTGACCAATCAGGAAGAGACCCGCAAAATTCTGCGGGCATAAATTAGCTGATGAGTATTATGAATATGGCGGACGCTTCGATTCAAAGATGCTTGTAAATGAGCTGTTGGAACGTTTGGTGTAGCTCGTTTACAGCAAAAACAGTTTCGGGCCATAAAGGAGTTGTTTTCTGGATAAACTACGTTTGCAAATTTCAATACATCGGTATAGGGTTTCACGCGGATATTTGCCGTATAAACTTGATCCTCTGCCGTAATACTGCGGCCAGCAAATGCTGCTGACAAGGATATAAAAAAGACAAGGATTGACTGCAGATGGAAGTCCAGCACCTTCGAACAACATGGTAATAAATGTGTCTTGTTTTCGATCTTCTGATTTTGAGAAATAAATATTTATGCCGTACAGTTCCGTACTATACAGGGGCACCCAACGACAACATTTTCTTGTAGGTGTCGGAACGTTGTTTTTACGTTATAACTATGCTTTTTGTGCAGTTTAATGGCTTATTTTTAATCGCTAAGAAAAATCTTTCTTTTCGGATACGTTAGCTGAACTTTCAAACATCAGAAAATTTTAGGGATTGAACTCTTATTACTCGAATTTACGAGCTGAATTTGCCTTTCCGAAATCCTAGCTGACATTTTTTGTACCCAAAACGACATTTTTATCTCTCCGAAAACAAAAGGCATTAATTTTCCCATATTACGAAAGTTCGAGATGAAATTTCCCTAACCGAATATCTGAGGCGATTATAGCCTTCCGAACAGATATTCCACCGAAACGATCCGTTGGGTGCCCCTGACTATATTTTGCGCGAAGTGTCGAGAAGTGAATACGGGTATAAACCTTAAACTGAATCAACTTTTCCCAGAATCACAAATGAATTCAAAGTACATGTAATGGTTTGAGCATTTCTCAGCGAATTGAAATATCCACTTCAATGTTTATAACGTTTATTTGCTCGGCGGGGCTAATATGCTGGTAACTGGGAACTGGTAACTGGGAACTGGTAACTGGGAACTGGGAACTGGGAACTGGTAACTGGGAACTGGGAACTGGTAACTGGGAACTGGGAACTGGGAACTGGGAACTGGGAACTGGGAACTGGGAACTGGAACTGGGAACTGGTAACTGGGAACTGGGAACTGGTAACTGGTAACTGGGAACTGGGAACTGGAACTGGGAACTGGTAGCTGGGAACTGGGAACTGGGAACTGGGAACTGGTAACTGGGAACTGGTAACTGGGAACTGGGAACTGGTAGCTGGGAACTGGGAACTGGGAACTGGTAGCACGAAGAGTTGTTCCCATTTTGTTATTATTTTTTTATTACAAACTTTTCTCATACGAGGGTCACTAATGTTTTGATTTTGCGCTTGTGGCGAACCGATAAGTGTTACACAAAACCAATCCTGTAAACTTTGTGTCAGAACAACTGACGTGAATTCTAACGTTATGCGGTGATTTCAACTTAATTAATTAGTGTCCTAATTACTTTCAAACCCTTTTCGGCTAAACTATAGAATACAAGGCCATTTTTCCACAATTATTCATTCAAGTGGCTCGGCGGCTCGCCAGTCAAATAGAACATGTATTACGCAAGTGGCCCGGCGGCTCGCTAGTCAAATAAAACACGTATTACTCAAGTGGCTCGGCGGCTCGCTAGTCAAATTGAACAAGTTTCACTCAAGTGGCTCGGCGGCAAAGCAAGCTTACCTGTTTATTCTCACAAAATTTTGCTTTGAGGCGTCACAACGGTAAGTTATGCAATTTGAAAGTCACGCTTCGTCACAGAGCAAACTTCACCGCTGGCTTTGAGGCGTCACAACAGGTTATACAAATACATTTCGCTGGGTTCGTGATAATTTTCTGTTGTTGTATCTCGGTTCAGAATCGTTTATCCGATTCATCGAATTCGATGTGTATAAAAGTAAACTTTATATCGAAATTTCGCTCGCTTCGACGTCGCGCGGACGGCTAGATAATTATGCGCACTGATTACAATCTTGTGAAATGTAAACAAACAATATATCCTTTCACATTTTCGCGGACTATTTTTTGACGGTTTAAGGTTTATTTCAAGTAAATTGCTTTCCGTGAAAGAAGACAATATTATTTTCTATCATTCTTTCGGTTTCTATGAGTGAAATATACTATGTGTTGAAACAGTTTTTCGAAGGAAACGCGCTCCGACTGGCTTCGCACGGACGTTTGCAGATTAAAAAAAATACGCCTCTAAAATATACATATTTATCGTTCTTTAAATTCTTAGAGGGACTGGCGAGCCACCGAGCCGCCGAGCCACTAAAAATCAGAACATTAGTGACCCTCGTATGAGAAAAGTTTGTAATAAAAAAATAATAACAAAATGGGAACAACTCTTCGTGCTACCAGTTCCCAGTTCCCAGTTCCCAGTTCCCAGTTCCCAGTTCCCAGTTCCCAGTTCCCAGTTACCAGTTACCAGTTCCCAGTTCCCAGCTACCAGTTCCCAGTTCCCAGTTCCCAGTTCCCAGTTCCCAGTTCCCAGTTCCCAGTTCCCAGTTCCCAGTTACCAGTTACCAGTTCCCAGTTCCCAGTTCCCAGTTCCCAGTTCCCAGTTCCCAGTTCCCAGTTCCCAGTTCCCAGTTACCAGTTCCCAGTTACCAGTTCCCAGTTCCCAGTTCCCAGTTACCAGTTCCCAGTTCCCAGCTACCAGTTCCCAGTTACCAGCATATTAGCCCCGCCGTTATTTGCTTTCATGGAGACTCAGCAACCGGCCTGTAGTTTGTTTTGCCATGCATGTTTAATTCGGCTTTTCGAGTTTTTGTCGGGTATTTAACGCTGCAAATAAAGTGAATTGAAATAATGTGAGTCCATTAAATGAGCTGAAGTGGGATTTGATCTTTAGAATGATGCATTCGCTTCCATATTTGACAATTTGTAAATCAAATCGACTGAATAAAATCTCAAATTTATGCAAATTTTGAAAAATGAACGTATTTTTGAATAGTTAATGAGATGATGTCACGGACACGCTTTGATACCCGTGGACCCAGCCGTGGAAGTGGAGAGGATCGCGGGCGCACCGAAACACCCACGGCTGGAAACTGAGCCTATGCCTCATGCCGCCGCGCAATAATCGGGCATAGTCTCCTTCGCAGCTGGATATATCGATCGCATTGCGTGAGTTGTCACCGCTTGCGGGACGCACGCTAAGTTTTAAACTTTGATGATGAAAACCAGAAGCTTTATATCACTCTAGAAAGTGTATCATTCTCGTTCCCAGATCCTCTGTTTCTTTTGGTCACGTGGTTGGCGAAACGGAGGCTCTGGTCTCAGCCGTTACCGGATGTCCGAAAATTCCGGACATCCATTCATTAATTCGTGTTGCGCATTCATTTTTTATCAGCCAATGAAATTTTTTTTTTTCCTTGCGACCAGGGCTACTCGTTTCCGGCGCAAAGAAAAAAACGAGGAGCTCTGGGAACGAGGATGGAAGCGTATATAACTGCAATTCAATGCTGCCGATTATTCCGAACCAATCAAAATTGACCTCCTTATATGGAATAGCGGATGTTTGACCCGCGCGGAGTCGCGCGGGGGATTTTATCTGGGAATGATTTTTTTCGTCGAGGTGCGTAAAAGTGGGTAATGAGTATAATGGGCTCCTGGTACTGTGTAGACGATTTTCCGGGAATCTTGTCTGCAATTCTAAGAATCAGCCAGCTTTAATAAATTATACGCATTCATGTTACATTCTTTTCTAGCGAAAAATATCCAACATCAATAACCACAGTTTAACTGAAGCAAGTGTTTTTAATTGTGTACTACAACTTTATGACACGATATTTTCTAGCCACAAAAATAAGCGGCGAAACGTTGCTTGCCGCAAAACAAATTCCAAGCGACAAGCTCACTATAAAATAAAGACAAATTCGGTAAAATGCTAACTTCATCGGGCATTGTGGCGTATTTTGCGGGCTAAAATGGAGAATTCAGCGGGCTAAAATATATTTAGCCCGCTGAACTGAGCCAATCAGAAACAAGAAAATAACGTAGCAGCCAATCAGAACTGGAAACCATTCAACTGTTCGCGCCGTTTTCTTGGAATTCAAAGCGCCGTTGACTCGAAGTGCTGCCATCTGCAGCTGCAAAGCTATTGTTTTGAGCTTTATACATTATCAGACTGGCTGAAAAAGCTAACGAAGAAGCAAATTTTCAGCCTTCTCAGTACAGCTAGTTGAAGAGGAACTTACAGAAACTCGAGGAAGAATCCATACACGGCGGTGAATTGAATGTAAGTTTGTCTTCTTCGATCGAAACCCGCTCAGTTCAGGCAAAATATTTTATGCCAAATTGCCAGTTCAGTAATTGCATGATTAAGTTCCAACACTTCTAGATGACTATTTATTTGCTGTTGATGGAATTCTGTAATTTTTCCTTTCAAGAGAACTTTAGAGCACAGATTGTTTCGACGAATTTTGCGTACGGTTTTCTGCCAAGTTTTAAGCTTACAATCATATGAAATAAACGTCGACCCGACGCCGGCAGTGTTCAAGATATCGCTTACTGTCATTTGATTCCTTTTGTAATATGCCCTCTGAAATTATTATAATAGTAATAGAGTTGATGTTCTTGGGCGTAAATATGTTTTTGGCCCTTCTCAGTCTCATTTTAGCCCTCGCCGAAGCGGCTCGGCTAAAATGAGCCTGAGTCGGGCCAAAAACATATTTACGCCCGCGAACATCAACTCTATTGTTATATCAACCCATAAAGGCGGTGTAAAGAGGTTTTCGGGTCTGAACTGAGAAATGCTATCGAAACGCAAGCGAATGTGTGAAATAATTTCTGAAATACTGAGCACATAAACATTAATTTTTACAAAGGTTCCCACGATTGAGAAAATTATCCCAATTAAAAAAAAGCTATCTGGTTTATCTGAAGACCGTAGGGGAGAGGAAAAATGCGAGCAATAAATAAGCAAAATGTCCGTTCGTATTATATGTTAAACCATCGAATAAGGGATTTATTATTCTACTGCAAAATTTCCCGATTATTATGCTATTTTCCGTATTCGCTCTGTTCAACTGGTCAATACCGTCTCATATTTTGCGTGTTCTCTTGACCTTATATGGTGAAATGACGTAATAGTGGAATAATAATGATGAATCAACCTCGATTCCAGGCTCTCTCTCCTTTTCCTCCCTTGTCGTTGAGGGGAGAGACCCTGGTTGCGGCTGGTCACGTGACTATGCGGTTACAACAATACCGCAGCGAGGGTGGGTCTTTGAGGCCGTTTTGTCAAGGTGAACAATAATTACTAACCAGGGGAACGAAGGGGCAAATCGAGGTTGGTTCAAATGGAACAGCCTTGCTTTCTGCTGGTTTATACGGCGAGATTATGTTAAAAGTGAAACAGGCTATTTGTATGGAACGTTTGTTTTTATTATGCACAACTTCATGGCATGAACAGTATACGTGACGGTATGTTCGAGCCACAAAAGCAGCGGCGCGAAATTTATATTACAACCCGGGATTACAAGAATGGAAAATTCGCCTTGCGAACACAAATTCTAAGTGTATAATCAGAATATAAGTAGACAGGTTCATGATCGTAAAGCTAAACGAGGTTGTGAACCAGACACCTTGGTCTCAAACCAAGTTTGAAAACAACAAATATATATTATAAGCTTGGCGAGTTCACTGACCCTGTGAACTCCGGTAAATTAAAACACAACGGCATTTATTTACAAATTCATTGTAGCGAAATCAGGAGCGAAATAGTCCAAATTTTAGGATAAAAGAGTAGCTTACTATTTTCTCTAACTGATTCTGTCGTTAGTTTGACCGTAATATAGTTTTCTTGTGTCAAAAAATCTACAACAACAACCGCTCGACCGGCGGTTCCTTGAAAATCAACAACCTTGTACGGCACGAATGTCAAACGGACTGTACGAAGGAATTTTTTTCCATCGGCAGTTTTTGCAGTGAATACAATTTAACGGATCACTTAAACTCATTACCTTAAAGCTGTTCCACAAACCGAAATGATCGGCTTTTTTCCGTTGACAAAATTCCGTTGTAAAACGTCCGACGTAGTTGTGTAGTTCTGAGAATTACGCAAGCGTTTTCCGAGAAAAGATTATTGCAGTGATCTTCGCAAAACGGCCTGGTAAAGCCTGTAGAAGCTTGAATAACCGCATGTAAGCTTATGTACAAACTTTTTTGGTGCTTGCTTTTCTTGCGAGTTGTAATACCTGCTGCATCTGCGAGTTTGGACTCAGAGTCAACGCTCTCACCCTCGCATGGTAGATTTGTCACAGCAACAACTCTAACACTCTACCACCCCTCCCTCAAATATATTTTTTTACCACCCAGAATTTGGGTGGTCACGTGATCAGCCGCAACCAGGTCTCTCTACTCAACGACCAATCTCGTACCCAGAGTCCACGGTCTCCTCGGTCAGCGGGTCGTCGCCAAGGTGAAACTCTGGGGGAATGGAATTAATGTCGAATTTTTTGATTGGCTGTTTGTATAACAATGAAAGAGAATGGAAGTGATCGCAAAGCATTATTTTGTCATGTTTTCAAGATGGCGGCTGTTTGGTGGCAAGATGCGCGTATTTTCAACGCCAATTATGTGTTCGCCTTAGCCATTTTAAAACATATTTGCCGGTCAACATAAAGGAAATCAACCTGAAAGTGATATTCTATATTCTGGAGGTAAATTGTTTTAGTTCTCAAGTTGTATTTTTATAAAGAAATCAATCGCTATATTGACGCCATTTGCCATACAGTCTGCAAAGTGTACATCAGAAATGGCAAGTTTGTAGGAAATTGTGTAGTGGAATTTGCCTGAAATTTCGGCCAATTGCTCGACGAATGTGCATGAATCTGCTAGACAGAAAGCGCCCTAAGCGCCACTTGTCTTCTTGCCGAATTTTGTGCTCAAAGTTCGGTGTCAAAAATTATACGCGTGGCACTTACTCGTTTACTAATCGTGTCAGGAGACATAGCAAAGGAAACGTACTTGGGTGGAATTTCACTAAATAAATATTTATAACTTTTTGTGCTATGGTGATTTATTGTGTGACATATATACAGAGCTAATCTAAATTTCCATAATTTAAAATCTTCCATAGGCCATCCCCATAAAATGTTTTGTTTCCCATCGTCCGACCAAACATTTTATGGGGATGGCCATAGTGGATGAATGGAAGTTTTAGAAATTAAATAAGTTTGAAGGCTTCCTGCCTTTCAGTCCTTGAAGTCAACTCATTACATGCATACATATTTATTTATTCAACGTGCAAATACCAAATATAAATACAAAACAACGCACTGAAATGGATTTTAAGAGGTGGATCCTTTGTAAAAAACACCTCAAAGCATTTACTCCCTCAACTCCCTGTTGTTGTTGTTGTTTATTTATTTATTTATTTTTTTAATGATTTCCACACTTTATTCACAAAATATACAAACATAGTTACATTTCACATAAAAAAACTACTTAATACAGTAATACTACGTACAGAATAATGAAAATATATAGGAAAAAAACAATACGATACAAGAAAAATATACTAAACAGTACACATACAGCGTATCTACAAAAAAAAAAGGAAGTAACTGTATATAAGTCATTTACTACATATTATATATGATTAAAATCTAGTTTGAACAACATGGAGTAATTTATCTACTTCCGAGAGGCCGTAACCATTTACTCTAAAACAGAGAATTCCAGTATAAATTTTTAAATATAATTCATAAAGCACTTTACAAAATGGTATTGTAACCTCACCTACATGCACTTTTTTGTGGAAAGTCTGACGAATCCCTCGAGCATCTATTTATTTACTGCGAAACTACTTGCAGCTTTTGGCTTTCAGTAACGAAGTGGCTGAAAAGATTATTTTATTAACCTTCATAATTTAAATGCTTCTAATATAACATTTGGGTTTTTTCGGAAGGATTTCCTACTATTAAATCATATTATCATCCTTTGTAAGCAAGTGATCTATCAATGCCGATGTCTCACATAAAACCATCCCTTTCGTTGCTTAAAGCCAGGATTAAATTTACTTACAAATTAGAGTTTTTAATAGCCAAGGAGAATAAAACGTTAGAAATTCATAACAACAAATGGAAAGAATTACTCAACTCCCTGTTGTGATTCCCAGGATTGAACAAAGAATAAAAATTTATGAGAAATCAAAGTAATGAGAAATTAATGTTCTTAATAAAACGTCCGTTGTGTTATTGGACAAGACACTTGACTGTCACAGTGCTCTCTCTCTCTCCACCCACAATCAGTGTATTAATGGGCACCCTGAGAAAACATAATGGGTGGGTGGTGGGTACCTGCAAAGGACTAACATCCCATCCAGAGGAGTAGTGATACTCCTAGTCGCTGCATGCTATATATATGGAAACCTGAGTTTAGCAATGGCCTGATAAGCCAGTTGGTTTATATACAAACTTTAACCTAACTGTTTAACAGTTAATTTAGACTGCAAGCATGAAAGTGCCTGGGGGAGGTACTCAACAGATGCTCGGGTAGGGAGGTGCGGCCACTTAAATCCTGACCTTCGTTGAAAGACAGAATTCCGATTTTTGAGACCTGTCTAATCATACTCTTAATTAGTTTAAAGACAAGAATAGAATAGTGATAAACTGCTTCTTATTTTAATGCAGCATTGGCAATTAGTGATAGATACAATATGAGCGGCAGATCTGTATATGGGCATTTACAATCACGAGCCGAAGGCGAGCCATTGTAAATCCCATACAGATCTGATTGCAAATATTGTATCAAGCTTATGACACATGCATCTTAAAGTTTATGTTCGTCGGACAATCTTGGCTTAACAAGGCATTTTTAGGCAAGTAAATAGAAGGAAAAGTTGATGAAAATCAGGACGTAATCTGTACATCCGATTTACTGATATTTTAATTATTATGCAGTCACTAAGCTGTTTACATTAATTCTTAGTATGCATCAAGCACTGAAGGCCTTTTCATTGATGGTCTTGTAAAGTGCTACCATAAAGAAACCCTGTTTTAAGACAAAAAGTGATGAAATCGCCTGTTCAAGACAAAAAACCCTGAAAACCATTGGCATACCCGGTTGAGCCACACATCCCCCTCAAGGCCAGATAAGGAAGTACTCCCACCACTCCCAGTTCGGGGTTCCTGGTGAACATATGAGTTGTATTTTGCCAGTTATACCTGTGCTGTGGTTTGTTCTAAAACAGCACTTCTCACAAGATATTAATAAAATTGGATTTGACGATAGACTGTACATGACAAACTGCAACACAAATTTCTGTTCATATATGATTTATTTTCAAACAATGTAACCTCATGTTCACATTTTTTCATGGAAGTTTCTTGCCACACATGGCCAGGACTGCTTTTCTTTGTATTGTTCTTACATAATGGTTTGATTCAACTGGGAGTTAGCCTCCATGATGGGAATTTTTCTGTTTACATCTCTAAAATAGAAACAACAAATAAGCAAATTAACATGGCTCATACACCAGGATAACAATGCATTTTATTTGCCCTCATATACCGGTATAATAATGATACAGTAGCGATCCTAGCCTGATTGAACTATCAATTTATCAGGCAAGGCATTCCTCAGCAGTTAAAATATGAATGTACAATGTAGCTCAATGTCAAAGAGTAGACTTAAGCTTAAATGGTCCCCAAGAAAGCAAAAAACGGAGGTCATATGTCTCATTTCAGTGAGCTCACTCACAAGTCTGACAAGTTTTCATAGTTACAAAAAAATACACAGAAATACAATGCGATAAATTATAATTCTAAAGATTTTAGCTGATTTTATAAAATCGCTCGTCCTTCC
The DNA here is from genome assembly GCA_029204205.1 of Desmophyllum pertusum. Lineage (NCBI taxonomy): Eukaryota > Metazoa > Cnidaria > Anthozoa > Scleractinia > Caryophylliidae > Desmophyllum > Desmophyllum pertusum. The sequence goes on from MU825400.1 coordinate 2,777,085, forward strand.
CCTTGACCTATCATAAAGGACAGTAAACTTACCGGAATCAGCCGCCATTTTTTTGCTTTCCCTATCGCCCTGTCACAATAAACATTTCGTCGTCGAGCTGTCTTCTTCGAAGAATCATTTGAATAATCCAAATTTCGTTTAAAAAGACGAATTGAATCCAATGTGCCTCCACACCAAACGAGTCAGTTCTGACTCGAAGTCAAGAAGCGAAGGCTTTGGGGTCGAGAATGTTGACTTCCGTTTTAGAGCTAAGCATGCGCACAACAACCGGAATACCAGATTTCTGGTGTAAAAATTCCATTCCCCCAGAGTTTCACCTGGCGACGACCCGCTGACCGAGGAGACCGTGGACTCTGGGTACGAGATTGCTCAACGACAAGGGAGGAAAAGGAGAGAGAGCTGGAATCGAGTTGATGATGAATATTTACCGAGACGAAGTTTTAGTATAATTTACTAAGCTGAATATAAAGAACTACAAATTACGAGCTAAAACATGAAAAACAACATACACAAGTGCCGCCATATTACCGTAGTTACATCGTTTACATATCAAATTAAGCAGTAAAATACACAAAAGAACACTACGAAAAGACATTCATCAGGTACCTTGCTTTGTTTAATCGTACGTTGCTGATTTCATGAGCAGCTGTAGTTATCTTCCTGAAATAAGTAGCTTTATATAGGTCTGAAGAGAAGCAAATTTCTGTTACCAGGTCACTCCATCCGACACAAACACGTTTCAATGTTTTGAATATGATGTCTTTATAATATATTAGTCTACATGACAAATTTGCATAATTTGCATACATTTGATTTGTCGACAAAGGAAACTCACCACGCTGGGTAAGCTGTCATCAAAGTGATCATTTTCAAACAACTCTGTATATATGTTACCGGTAAAATGAAACTTGCAGAACGATAGAGTTTTCCAGTTTCCAGTAATGGTATGTTTTTGTTTTGTAAATTTTAACGGTTTTTTGGCAGGAAATGACGTCACAAAGATATCGATGAAAACTCGTTTATTCGTTTTGCGTGGTTTGATGGCATATTTTGTAAGCCGACCGCCTGAAAAGATGAAAACTGAAAAAAATATTGAAATAAGTTCATCCAGGGTTCATCCAATAAAAAGATATTGGCCCTTGAAATTTGAGACCGTTTGTTACAACTTGACATATTTCATGAACGAATGCAGATTAATTTTTTCACTTTTGAAATTGTCGAACCATCTTCTTTAATTTTGCATGATTATTTTCAGGGGCAACCAACGGATCGTTTCGGTGTAATATCTGTTCGGAAGGCCCATAATCGCCTCAGATATTCGGTTAGGGAAATGTCATCTCGAACTTTCTTAATATGGGAAAATTAATGCCTTTTGTTTTCGGAGAGATAAAAATGTCGTTTTGGGTACAAAAATAGATCAGCTAGGATTTCGGAAAGGCAAATTCAGCTCATAAATTCGGGTAAAAGATTTCAATCCCTAAAAATTTTTTGAAGTTTGAAAGTTCAGCTAACGTATCCGAACAGATACATTTTCTTAGCGTTTAAAAATAAGCCATTGAACTGCACAAAAAGCATAGCTATAACGTAAAAACGACGTTCCGACACCAACAGGAAAATTTTGTCATTGGTGCCCCTGTATTTTGTTCAAAGGGCAAAAACTGAAATTTGAAGGTAACTTAGCAACGCCTTTTTCCCGCCAAAAACCATTAAAATTGGAAAAACAAAAAACATATGCATACGATTGCTTGGAAATAAAAATGATATCATCCCATCCTATGTTTGAGTGGTCAGTGTTTACATTATTCATGTCACGAACTACAGACTTACTGTGACGGTTGAGATTTGGTTCACAAGTTTAGATTTAAGAGTCAACTTGATCTGTATATTCACAATCGAGTCATGTGTGCTGTTATTTTGTCATTCCGGGCTGTTTAAGACGTTTTTTGGCGAGATTAAAAATTCGGCCTCCGGCCTAAGAGACACTGACTCACCAACTAACTTGTCTGATAACTCTTTTCATTGGTGAATGCACGATTAAACTACAGTGACAAAACCTTTCAATTTTAAATATGTCAACTCCTGACTGCTCGTATTCAATTTTTAAACATATAAAAACTGAGTTGTTTCAAGATGATCACTTTTTGATGACAGCTGACCCGGCGTTGATCTACAATCCTAGACAAGTTTAGTTGGAAACACTTTCTATATTGCTGATATTTTTGTTCCATTGTCCTCCTCCCTCCTCCCAATGTTGTTTCGTACAATTTTATTATCCAATCTTACAAACCAACATTGAGAGGGGCAGGGGAGAGCACAACTGTCCCAACTGGCTTGTCTGATATTGTAGTTTAATCTCACAATTCACCAAAACACTGGTTCTACAATTCTCCTTTTCGATTACAAAACTCCATCTGAATTCTAAGCTAATTCTAGATCACTCTGATTATTCAAAGTTCACTGAGATGACAGGAAATAAAACGGCCACCCAATCGGTGAGGGTAAAAGGCGGAATGATTTTGCGGAATGGCATGTGGCATGACTTGCGGAATGGCATAATTATGCGGAATAAATTACTTAAAGAAATATATTTACTGCAAATAACCGCTTTACGTAATGCTGCGGGCTCAAACATACGATCTTGTCACGTTTTCAAGATGTCGGATGTTCGGTGACAGAAGCGTTACAAGCGTATAGGTTAAACTTAACCCATTTACAACGCCACTTTTGTGTTCGTCGTAGCCATATTTTTCGGTCAACACAAAGAAAAATTATCCTTCAAGTGATATTCTGTATTCTGGAGGTAAATTATTTTAGTTATCAGGTTGTATTTTTACGAAGAAATCCATCACTTTTATTTTTTTATTGCTGCAAAGTTTACACAGAAAATGGCGTTTATATATGAAACTGCGTGGTGGAATTTGCCGAAAATGTCGGCAAGTTGTTCTTCGAATGTGCATGAATCCACTAGATAGAAGGTGCCTCTAAGCGCGACTTATCTTCTTGGCGAATTTAGTGCTCGAAGTTGGGTTGTTTTTGTGAAGTGTCACGCGTGAGCACAGTCACACAGTCTATCATCAAATCCAATTTTAATTTATTGATATCTTCTGAGAGCTGCCGTTTTCCAAGAAATCATAGCACCCATATAACTGGCAAAATATAACCCACTGATCTGTTCATCTGGATCTGTCATGGATTTATGCTTATCACTCAAATAATTTTATAATTCGTGACTTTCATTTCTTGCACAGAATCGACACAGAACACTTCTTCCTCGTGAAAATACAACCTGATAACTAAAATAATTTACCTCCACAATACAGCATATCACTTAAGGGAGAATTTTTCTTTGTTTTGACCGAAAAATATGGCTACCACGAACACAAAAGTGGCGAACCTATACGCTTTCGAACGCTTCTTGTCACCAAACAGCCGCCATCTTGAACAATATCGTATGGTTTGAGCCGCAGCATTACGTAAAGCGGTTATTTGTAGTTAATGTATTTCTTTAAGTCATTTATTCCGCATAATTATGCCATTCCGCAAGTCATGCCACATGCCATTCCGCAAACTCATTCCGCCTTTTACCCTCACCGCCACCCAATGCAACTTCTGATCGCGACATATTTAACTGACATGACGCCATTCTCGTCCCCAGAGGCCACGATCCTTTTGGTCAGCAACAAGAATCGAGACCTCTGGCCGGTTCCAAAACCGAAAGTCCCGCGAATCTCGGACTTCCTGTCAATCTGACAAATCTGATTGCTGAGAATACAGAACGAGTACTCTGAGCATGCTCAACAAATTGGGACCGGCCAGAGATCTCGATTCTTGGTGCTGACCAAAAGAATCGTGGCCTCTGGGGACGAGAATGACATGACGCATACACAATGTTGCTGATCGAGGATACACGTCCTAAAACTAGGGTATTTTTTACTCGGGCCATAGGAGCTCATAGGCAGCGAGTCGACAAGAATTGTTGACCCGAGTTCAAGCTGTGTACAGCTTCTTGTTTATTGTTATCGTTATTTTTTTCTTTGTACTGATGAACATACAGAACGAACAGGCGACTCCACAACATACGGCAACTGGACCAGATATTCCCGGGACATTAGTCAAGACTATGGCAGATTTCATGCGTGAAAATCACTACACGTACGTGGACAACACGAAACGAGATCGACGAGAAGCGGAGGAGAAAGAGGCACGACGCCAGGAGAATGAACGAAACCAACGCGTGATTGAAGAAATAATGCGTATAGAAAGAGAAAAGAAGTTTAGAGAAGGAGAGAGGCAACGTTTAAATACAGCAACAGCGGCAGAGGGAAGTCAAACTAGAGAAGGCAAAACGAAGAGAAGAAGAACAGAAACGACTGCAGCTCGAGATCGAACTTTGCCGACGCCGTGCTGAATTGTTCGATTACAAATTTGGCGACAAGACCAGACTACAAATTGAAGACGTGACCCAGCTTAGGATCGGAGTGTTTGGCCCAACGGGATCTGGGAAAAGTTGCTTCATCAACACGTGTGAACGAGCGGTGAGAGAGACAGAGAAAGGATCCGCCCCGGACAGCACCACTGGACAGGAGGGGACCATCACACTCCAGGACTACCTGCCAGAGATGTTCTTCCACTTGGTCGACACCAGGGGCTTCTTCAGCTACAGCGCTAACGAGACCGTCGAGTTTGAGAACATCCTGTTCGGGAAACTCCAGCCTGGTGATAACATCGTCCGTCCTGTAGATGGCCAGGCCAGTGCACAAGATATGCATCAATGTCCAGAATTTGGACAGAGACTGCACGGGATTTATTATTGTTGTAAAGGCTAACGACCCACGGCTGAGCGAGGGAGCTTTGAAGGATTACTTGAAACCAGTCCGAGATATTCTGCGTAAAAACTGGTATGTTTCAATTTTTGACTTTCAATGGGGGAAAGGGGGTAGGAGGGGGAGGAGACAGGGGTCTCAACTTTCCCGGTAGACTATGAGTAGTCCCTAATTTTTCTCAGATCGGGCATCCTCGCGCGAGACTGAGACGCGCCCGAGGATGGCAGGGAAGGAAGGTAAAAGACTGAGATATGAAGAGAAGAGAAGAGAGAGAGAAGAGTTAAAGCCCTTTCTTTTCCTGACGCACATTTTAACCTTTCTTTTCACAAAAGGAATCGAACCTATCACCGTTGTCACTCACCGTGACAAACTGACAACGGAAGGCGAGTGTAAAGACGCCCTTGATCAGGCGTCCGTGGCCACCGGAAGTTCGCTCAGTCACACATTCTTCGTGTGGAATTACAACAAAGACAAGCAGCAACGTGACCCGGAAATAGAGCGCATGGTATTCGACATTGTGCACTACGCGCTGATGACCGCAGAACGAGCGGTGAAGATCATGAAACAGAAGGAGGAAGAAACCGACAAGAAGATGAAATGATGCGAGCGCTGGATGGAGTTAGTATCAGTGGACAAGTGGCCGCCAGACTCTGCGGACGGTAAGTGATGATTTCGATGATTTGGGGAGGTGGTAGTGGCCGAGTGGTTTAGGGTCTGCCAGACCTTCGGAAGGTCGCTGGTTCAAATCCTCCATCCTGCTACTAGCTGGATTTGTTCTTGGTAGTCTAGTCTGCGTAGCAGGCTCGTGGAGTAAAATGAAGCGCGAGTTGGAAAACGCGCGAGGCGACCGAGCGAGGCGCGCCCAGATTCCCGCGGCGCTGTGCCGCTCGCCGTTCGCGGCTTCGTCGCTAAAAATTTACTTCGCGCGCGCCAGCAAGACCGCCAGCTACGCAGGCTATTGGTAGTCCAGGTAGTCCAGAGTTTCAACTTTTAGGCTTCCGCTGTTTTTGTTCAATTTAAAATATTTGTTTGCTAATTATACACTACTGCGTCCACAATAAGCACAGCAGTGCTAAATACACCGACACTTTTAAAATAAAGTTGTTTCAGTGTTAACCAAACCGATTTCTCTAAGCTGATTTTTTCGTTGCTGTTTTTTTTTTTGAAAATCCAACGACGTTTTATAATTTTGTTATTAAGGGTTATTTTCATACTTGGACAGTATTTCATAAAACCAGGAACTTTGGTAGCCTCCTATGCAGACGCCCTTTAAACTCGGCACGTGCTCCACTGATGAAAGATAGCACGACGAGCATTTTGCCTAGAAGACCAGTATGCAATTATAGATTGCCTCAGACCACATTTCGATCCCCCTAAAGTTCCATTAATTGTCTTTTCCTTTGATGAAAGTGAACACTCCAAACGAGGTTTTTCAATTGACCATTGAAATAATTGACAGTATTAACTTGCGCGTTAGCTGAGCCCCACGTTTGGCTGAAAAATCGCATCCTCTCATGCAACGTGCTGTTCTAACCAATCAGAGCCAGCATGCTGTTTTATCTAACCAATCAGAAGCAACCAAAAGCAATCGTGACCATGGCTTACCCACGCGTTTTCCCGCGCTTTTCGCGGCTGTATTTTTTCCGGTTTTGATTCGTTCATTGAGCTCAGTTGCGTCTATCATTAAAGTGTTCCAAAAGCGAAAAGCATTTAAACTATTAGTATTTTCTCTCTTTTAAATTTTCAGCTTCTGTGGAGATGTTCCTTCGTTTTTCTCCAAAAGGAATATCAATGGTCGACCATCAGTGTGAAGACAGCTTCGAGTCAGCTGGCAAATGACGACATTACAAGCGTAAGGTTGATGGCGATGTGCTGGAGAACTGCACAAGAGCGTTTTCCGATTGACATGAAGAAAATTATCGAGATAGAGCTCCGAAAGCGGGGCATGATCCTTGAGCATGGACACCGAGGCACAGGCCGTACAAGGATATTCACGCACCACAGGTCACCCAAACAGCTGACATAGGATCCGCGGACAAAATTTTGAGTTTTTTAAAAAATGTTTCTTAAATTTTTCACATAATCCTGGCGTGGGACAAATGAGTAGCTATAGTGTATAGATAGTAGTCTGAAGTGTCAGCCGCCTCCTACGGGGGGGTTGGAGCGAGGAGGCGGCTGACACTTCAGACTATATACTTAGATAGTTACAAAAAAACTTGATTAAGTAATCAATATTTCATTGATATGGAGCTAAATGAATCTGCAAAACGTGTAATAATAAAATTAAGTTATGGTAACGAACTTTAACTGAATAGTCTCAAGAATAAAAAAAAAACGATTTACAATTTTAGCAAAAAAAATGTAATCCCCTATGTAACAGGTAGGAATTCGAGTAAAAATAGGGGTCCTAGAGAGTTTATAACAGCTTAGGTCCTCCACAGACTAGAGAGAGAGTTGTCGACAACTCTTTAGTTGTCGATCATAAAAAGTTGTCGATGACAAAAAAGCCAGTGTGTGGAAGCTAGTTATCGATAACTAAGTCCCTTAGTAGTCGATAACTAGCTTCACAGACTGGCTTTTTTGTTATCGACAACTTTTTATCATCGACAACTAAATAGTTGTCGACAACTACCTCTCTAGTCTGTCGAGGCCCTTAGGCACCAGTTCTTGAAAATATGTTTATCAGTTATGTTACAAAAATGGTATTTATAAAAACCATCTTCTGCAAACACAACCGTTACTGTAGTATGTTTTGAGATTAAAATGAAATGATTAATAAAGGCTTTGAGCAGATGTTTGTTATCCGATTGTGATTATTCGTCAGGACCAACCTCGTTTCCCAGGGTCTCTCATCTTCCCGCCCCCTGGAGCGAGAGAAGAGATGAGAGACCCTGGGAACGAGGTTGCGTCAGTACCTGGGTGGAGGAGAGAGACGTACCGTGAAAAGTATCTTGCGCGCCAATAGAACATAAGGCCATCCCCATAAAATGTTTTGTTTCCATCGCCCTCTCTCTCGTGAAAGTGGGTCGGTCCGGTCAGTAAAAAAAAAAAGAAAAGCCGAGAAACGAAATATTGACAAATTATACATAAATAATTCCAAGAGAGCCTTGATTATATCTCCCCCGTGACCACCATTTTGCAACGAGCCGATATCACTCTGAAAGGTGTCCGAAGACGTCATTACTGGGCTGATTTAGATGTCAGAGTGACTTTAAGATGTAAACAAAGCATATTAAACTTGGAAACACCCGAGAAAAGGGCGCAGGCAATGAATCAGAAACTTTTTTTTTAACTTTTTGAAAAAATTGGGTCGGTCGGGCGATGGGAAACAAAGCATTTTATGGGGATGGCCAGGGTCATATGCTCCTGGGACAGGGGACAGAGAAAAGAATTCAAACATGTCGCAAGAGCCCTGACCAGGAACTCCCTCTCGATATTGCCTTATTTTCGGTATTTTCCCTTGGTCTTGCCATAGAACACAACATTAGGGACTAGCCTGGCTCCAACCTCGTCCCCAGGGCCATCTCCGCTTTCAAGATGCCGGGTGGGAGCGAAAGAAGACCCTGGCGAAACAGCAGATCGTGTGACCACAAAATTAGGCCAATAGCGAGCCCGCCGCCATTTGAAACAATCAAAATCTCCAATATTTTTGGATACACGTGACCTGCTGTTCGCCAGGGTCTTCTTCGCGCCGCCATTTTGAACACCGAGAAGACTCTGGGGACGAGGTTGGCCTAGTTCGAACCCAGACTACTGGTTCATATAAACTACGTCTCTCTCTTTGTGCGCTCAATTCTTCAAGTCGTACTGATGACGTAACTCAATTTAGTGTCTCGGGTTGTTGCTTATTAGTTTGTAGTGCAGGCGTTTATGGTGGGGCGAGCGATTGATCGTGCGAGAGTTTAGCCGCCATCTTGGATTAGCAAAACGTAGATTCAATACGAAAGCCAATCAAAGACCAAATTAATCTGAAAGGGGTGGAGTCAAAGTAGACACGTCGATAAATTGCACGTGCGGATGTTAGCTCTTTGATTGGCTGAGAAGTTTGGAAACCAACAGAAAGATGTCAAAAAGTTGCACGTGGTGTTTAACTCTTTGATTGGCTGAGAAGTTTGAAAACACCTTCGACAGGTGGTAACGACATCGGACTGATATTACTTGATTCGACTACATCTATAGGCTTGATTACTAGCCGCTGTTTCAGAAAAATGAGCCCACGCTCATCCCCCCAAAGGGGAGGAACGAAGACTGGACTTGAGAGTGCGGCGGAAATCGAGCCTACTACATCGATGGAAGCAACGTGTTTGTGCGGGCATCGCGCTGATTTAAAGCGATTTTATCGAGGTTTCTGGGGCTTGAATTACAGTCCACGCAACTGAAATACGACTGAAATGCGTCCTATAAATTGGCCTTAGCATTACCCTGGTTATCAGAGGGTTTTTTCTCGCGCACGTGGCAGGGATGTTTTTTTTTCGCGCGCGTGGGACATGACCAAAACCAGAAACGCACCAACCTCGTTCCCAGGGTCTCTCTTCTTTTTCTCTCGTTCGTCGCTTTTGGCGGGAAGAAGAGAGACCCTGGGAACGAGGTTGGAAAACGCACAAGAAAAGCGTCAAGCATCCAGGTTACTTAGCACGAGTGCAGAAACATACGTAGACGCAGATAGTGGCTTTTGTTTATATTTTACTGCGCAGGTGCATGTATCTTTACAACAACACAGATCTCCACTTTAGCCGAGACTAGCCTCCTGGCAGACTTTCTTTTGCCTTCGTCACGCAATCTTTCCTTGCGTGACGAGGCAAAATAAAGTATGCGAGGAGGCTAACAAAATACCACTTAATAAGAAAATAATCATTAGCAATTAGCAAAATATTATTGGCAATTACAAAACGAGCCAGCCATTTCCTCCCAAAAATTTAGTGTTTTAACACCCTTAGCCAAACTGAAAGCAAGATCGTTTTTAACAATAAGTTCATTTTGTCCAAATTTCGCTGCGTCGATTTGTTGAGTTCGTCAGCAGAATCCTTGTTCTTTTAACTTAGCGACCAGATCATCTACTGTTTCTACTTTAATTCCTGCCTCGCGCACTGGTGGATCAAGAACGCTGATAGTTTCTACTCTGGGTGCAACATCGACGCCCAAGTCACCGGGAGACTTCTTGTCAATCTTCTTCTTCTTCGCTTTCTGTGTGATTCAAAACAGACATTACAATGATTAGAACCTGTCCACCCCCAGTCTCCTTCGCAGCCATTATTTGAATTGTCACGCAACGCTTCCTCCCAACAAAAAAGAGCGTTTGCGTGACCTACCCACATAACGGCTGCAAAGTAGACTGCTGTATGTTTACCCAAACTGAACTCATGAAATATTATTTTTTACGCAGAATTATAAAAAATTTTTAGAGCGGTTTTCAATTGAGTGTCGAAAGAAATCTGGAATAATTATTGCTTTGGTTTTGCTTTACATTGCCCAGAGATTGGTCTGAAAAAACCCATGCCACCTTCTCAACCAATCAAATGCAAAACCAAAACCAATCGCGTCAGTGACATAAATTCTAGCAATCATCAATGTTACTAACCATGATGTTTGGAAGAGTTGCATAGCGAGGCTCGTTCAATCTGAAGAAAATAATAAAAAGGCAAATAATAATTAATATAAGAAATAAAAAACACTAATTAAATCTTCTTTAACACTGTATAAGTTAAAATTTGGTTGGATCCCATTGACATGTAGCCTCCTACGCAGACACTCTTTGGGCTCGTCACGCAATCTTTCCTCCCCCACTTAGTGGGGGAGGAAAGATTGCAATTAGCCTCCTACGCAGAAACGCTCTTTGGGCTCGTCACGCAATCTTTCCTCCCCCACTAAGTGGGGGAGGAAAGATTGCGTGACGAGCCCAAAGAGCGTCTGCGTAGGAGGCTAATTGACATGTAAAATGCTAAATTAGCACCATTTTTCACTGGATAGTAAGTTGGGTCGGTCAAGTTATTCGCTGTCTGTCCATCTGTTGATATCCTCTCTCAACTTGGGACTTTCATTGCCTCTACCAAATGAGTACAGAAGTCACTTTAGCTACCGTAGATCTGCTGTGACAACACACGGCATCTTGACATCAACCATTTCAAGGCCGCCATCAATTTCCCGCGTCACTGACAACTTGTAATCTTTTAACTCTATTTTGGATGCAAATGTTGCCTGCAATGACAAATCAATATTTATTAATCATAAAAAATATCATAAAAAGATTATTAAAATTCTAGCTCTAATAGCAGCACACTCAGTATTCGTAATTATTTTTGGTTTGCCAAATGATGATGATGTTGTCAAGAGCAATTCAACTTTGATTCTGATTGATTGTACAAAATGTCAGACGAGTGATTTAAACACGGCCAAAACTTAATACTGAACCTTTGTTGTCTCAGTACTCACCCAGATAAAAA
>MU825400.1:3388847-3584229 GCA_029204205.1 Desmophyllum pertusum
GCCAAGATTAACAAGCCTGATTTCATCGCCCACTCCCTCGCGCTCCGCGCTCGAACGTCACGCAATACTAAGGATCACGATCGCGCTCCGCGCTCATCGAGCGAATGAGAGCCTGCTCGCAGGCTATGAAAACAGATGAACATACATTTCCTGACATTTAACAGTACCCAGTCCTGTTACTTCAACAGTGGTTTGCCGGGATACAACTTTACTGCCTCAAATTCTAGAAAAGTCTTTCAGAAATTTAGCTTGGTGATCATGTTGGCATTGGGACATGCACTGAATCTTTATTGACATAAGAACTAACAAAATATTGAAAACGTCTTCACCTACCTTGAAATACAACGCAAAATAGTGCCTGGGAGCGATCCTTCCGTTTCTACTCAAAATCTTAAAATCTTCCCAAAACACATCTAAATGGCTGCTAAACCCTTTTGCACTGTTTTGCTACTAAAGTGTGAGGATGTCCGGATGTTTCTGCTTCACTACAGGACACGATGGATACTGTTATTTTGTGAGGCTTTTGAAAAAGTTCCCACCATTTTCCTGGAGGACATGTACATACATTCAATTCGTGACATTACGACTGTCCTAAAAATAGCGATAATCTAGACTGGTGAAAGTGGAACACTTTTTCTTTGGGTTTTGGATTGTATGATTTCATCTCAGTTATTTATACCACGTTGGATGAATAGGTTCTGGTTGTGAACACTAATAATTTTGTTGTTCCATGTCTTGACGTCTTAACTCAGTGATTATAAGCTAAACACGGCTACACCTGCTTCGCATGTGTTACTTTTAGTGCTTTGCCATTTGAATTGTTTCCAATAGCTTGGCTGCTTACGGTATGGTTGTTGACTTGCCAGCCATCAAAATATGTCTCAAGTCTGATAGAGTGATAAAAGAACTCTTAATGGATAACAAAGGAAGCAACAGAAGACTTTGTCATTCTAAACACTTAATTCTGATTGGTCAATAAGTGTTATCGATATCAATACATCATGCAGTCATATTAACATGAGATTATCCTTTTCTACAGATAAACCAGATATGGTCACTTTGGTAACTAACACAACTGAGAACAAAGACTGTTCTGATTTGTGGGTGAATTTCACTTGCATCTCATCTGAAGCCAATCCACCAGTTTTATAACTATCTGCTCTCCAACGATGAAAAAATATTCAGTTATAGCAAGAGTGGTTCATGGATAGAGAAGATTTCAAGAGAAGGAAAAATTATTTACAACTGTGTGGCTTTTCAACTTGTGGGAAACGTAACAAGCACAAACAATGTCACTCTGACTGTGAATGGTAAGTTTTAGTAATCGCAAGACAATTAACTAAGTCATTTTAATGGTCTTTGCAAGATTTTTGTAAATTTTTGTAATTTCCATGTACCACTGAACCAAAAATGCAAAATGAGTCTCCCTTAGTTTTAATTTGATCGATCCAAACGACAACATGAGAAGATCTTACCAGTTGTCTCACTGCTTTTTGGAATTTTCCAGATGTTTTGAGTGACATCAAAAGACTTTCCACTCGCAAGGGTTGACAGGCCTGAATTAAATTTGTAACCCATACAATTATAATTGTCCTTATATTGATTGGTGGAGAATGGTTTCCTTTTGCTTATTTTTAACACCCATAGAGCTTGGAAATGAATTGGAAATGTATGCCTTTGTGATGCCCCAGTGAGGCTTACATGTTAATTGTATTGCTTGTTTTGAAAATTTGTCAACTTAAATGAACCTTTTCACATTATTTTGTTCCAGTTCCACTATATATGAAACAAGTAGAAAATAAAATTGTTAAGAAGGAAGGCGACAGTGTTGAAGTGTACTGTAACGTGACTGGCATTCCTGAACCAACTGTTATCTGGAAACAAGTCAAGACTGATGCCCCTATTGAGGGAAATTTATTAAACATCACTAACATCACCAGATCTCAAGCTGGAGAATACAGGTGCATTGCAAACAACACTTGTGGAGAGGAGGCATCTACAGTGGTGGACATTGATGTGCAGTGTAAGAACATTACTTGCAATCAAGGTTTACTAACATTAATTAGCTGAAGAAGTGTGGGCATAACGTCCTTCTTTTTCTTCTTCTATAAAAACTTCTCCCATAATTTATTAGCTTTTATTAGTTATGCCGTAGACTCAATAGGCACTTTAACAGGTATATGTACATTACTGTACAGTTCCGGAAACTAGTTATTCATAGCACCACAAAAGTGGGATGGTTGGAGAGTTAAATAATTATGTGAGGGTTTTTGTAACAACAGTAGCCAACGTTGCGCAAAAATCACTAGTAAGGTGCATCTTGAGGTGTTATAAAGACTTATAACACCTGCTAGTTTGTCACAAGTTTTCGAAGCTTTTTTATTCTTTTCATTGTCAATGTACTCCTACTGGCTATCGCATTCATGTACATTATAACGCGTATGCTTCTACAGTGTACGCGTACTGTTTAAACGGTAAAACATGAAAATTCATTATATCCAAGTTACATTTATAACAAATTAATATATTTCTTTATTATTGTGCAGAAATGTACAATGCCTGATTATTTATTTTTTCCGTTGTTTTGTTTCTTTAGATCCTCCATCGATTACCAGTGATGGCCACACTATTAATGTGCCTGATGGAAGTCCTATATCTATTCTTTGCCCTGTAAATGGAAACCCTCGACCTAATATTACCTGGTACAAAGGAAATGACTTTTGCGCTAAAATAATTGAAAAAAGTACTATGGAGTTTCCTGATACTAAGTTAAGTGACAGTGGATGGTATACCTGCTCTGCTGAAAACTATTTAGGAACAGTTACTGCCAGGGTGCGCCTGCTGGTTGGTAAGTTGTATGATTTTATGAGACGGATTGATTCCATCATGGTATTTATTATTTGCATTGTAAAGGATAATGTTATATTATAAAATAACTGTCATGATACTACGCGCGTTTTGATTGGTCGAAGCTGGTCGGAAACATATGTACTATTGTACCTGTAAACGCATAGATAACGAAAGCAACTGACAAAATTAATAAGTTTTTATTTATAAATAAAGTGAGGCAAACACTAAGTCATGAATTATACTTGCACCCTTAACAATGTATTGCTAATTGCCATAACTTTAGAAAAACCGCAGCAAAAGCTAGGTTTTGATAAATTAGTAAACAATAAAAACTCTACACATCAAAAGCATATTACATTTCTTACTCACAGAAAACTCTGAACGTAGTACCACTACCACCTCATCCAAACCAACGACTAAAGGTAAGTGCTCTGAGTTGATGACAAGTGGATCCATACAGCAGTAGCATGCTAACCCTGTTTGCCTATAAACAGTTTATAAATTGGGGTGTTTGTCTGTTTAAGTTGAGGTGATTTTTGATTATTTATTTTATTTTATTTTTTATTATTGTTTATATTTGTATATATGGTTCAGTTGACGATGAAGTCCAGATGGAGTTTTTCCGAGTTAAAAGGGAGTTTGTCAGTTTAATACGTTGTCCATGTAATACAGGTTGGACTGTATCTCTTTTTCCACTCGAAACTATACAACTCATATCTTAACCCTACTCAGACCGGCTTTATTTTTTGGTCATTTGGGACGTGGGGGGGGGGGGGGGGATTCCACATTCCCTATGTAACTCCAAAAGTATTAATGCCACGACAATAAAAAACCTAGAGGGTATATAATACGTCCAAAAATATTTCCTTTGAGGTTCGTATCATATGGTTATCGAACATTCACCATACGTCTGAAAATCACCAAAAGTGACTCAAAACTAATCAAAACTAATCAAAAGATGCTAAAAATGCATAAAAGTAAAAATACTTTTACTTTTTTTTGAAGAAAGTTAAACATTAAAAAACCCCAGATAATTCTAAATTTGGAAAAATATGCCTATCAAAATACAGCTAAAAATATGTTTGCCATGGAAACAAATTTCTTGAACAATGACATGTCATGCCAAATTGTTCCCAGATAAATTTCAGGTAAATTCGTAAGGTTTGGCTGCTTTTTGTAAATAATTAAAATGTTATAAATGTTTTAAGACCGATAATGTCAGTTTCATTTCTACTCAAGTTGCAGGAGGCACGGAAGTTCACGCAACGGCGACCATAGAGGAGAGCTGTGACAAACGTTTAGAAGTTGAGAAAAGGTTTCCCAATGTGGTAAGTAATTTTATTTGATTGACCAGTGGTGTATCTAGGGATTTAGGAACATTTTAAGAAAATCATGAAAAGGAGAACTAACTTTAACGCATGGTGCATCATACCAACAACATACATTGATAAATAAAAGGAAAAGGGAGTTGTCACTAGTTGATCAAAGAGCAGATAACCTTATTCAGTGGTATTGTGGATTGAACTCGTCTACTGTACTAGATACGCACTTCTCAAACTCATTAATAATTTATCAAGCTAAAACAAAGGAAATCATAACCGCGGCGGAGGTTTGGATAACTGGTCATAATTAGCAGAGCTTTTTTGACGATTTTATTTCTCCGTTTACTCCGTAGTTTTTGTTTCGATTGAGAAGATTTCGTCAAAAATACTCCGCGACGTGTCGTATTATCAACTCTTTTCTCGGTGTTTGGAAATCGGATGAAACACTGTCTCTCGTGTTTGATACATTACGTCGCGCAAAAATCTTCTCGATGGTAGGAGCGTGGTGCATTTTTTGGGAGAATTATAGAGGTTTTCAATTTGCTAATAGTCCTGCCTGAGTGTATATTTTTATATAAGAAGTGGTGATGGAAATAAGACCGAAACTCTACACAAAACGCCTGAGGCTCTTGCAGGGACGACAACATCGCGTGAGGAGCAACTTGTACAATTAATATAAACTTTTATCTGGAGAACAGAGTTTCATCCATTATTTCAGAACATATCAATGACTAAAATGAGATCATACAGCGGAAGACAGCCTCACCTTCTTATGTTCTGGTTTATTGTCACATATAACAGCTTAGGACTCAGATGCAATGCATGACAGCAATACCATATAAAATTATACTACTGACGATTCCCTTCTTTTTTTTTCTTTTTTTCATTGAAGGTAAAAGTGAATGGATGTTAATATGCAGCACATTGCACATGTTATGTATATCGAAAAGATAAACTTTCTATGCTGTCAGTGCATGGTTTCGACTAATTAAGTCTAATCTTATATTATTCAGGCCTGTGAACGTGTCAAACATCTAGGATGTTTATCCGCCCAAACTGAGGGTAGTAGGTATGATATGTATTTTTTATTGTGTTTTTGTTTTGGCAACCTCAGTCATCAGGCTTACATTCTTACTAACCAAAGAGGAGGGTATTCATGTGTTTAAGAATGAATCATTTTTAGATGGATACAGGAACAATTATTTTGAGAAGTTAACAATGCTAAAATGAGCTAAAAAAGTAAAATTTATTGCGAAAGTTATTTTCTTCTTAATAAAAAAAAAAGTAGAAATGTTTGGTGGACTGTACTATGATATTAAAAAAAAAAATATATAAACGGTTGAAGTCCGGGTTGGCAGATTCCGACCCCTGTCTGCATATTGTTAAAAATGAATCAGATAATAATTGTGTATTTTTTTTTAACTTAAGATACTTTAAAATATTACTGCGCCTTTCAATAACATGCGAACTCTGTTCAATCAACGGTTGCATTTTTTATGCTGTCAATCATTTTAGCGGACCTCTCGGGAAACAGAAGTTCGCTTCAACGGGTTCAAAAGGTCGCATCCGTGGGTTGTGATTGTAGATTTCGATCCATTTTGCTTGTTTCTTTTTTCGCGATCCGTTGGGTTTCGTCGTAATTATGATTGGCGGCAGCAAAAGAACGCAATCGATAGTTGGGTTTTGAACTTCACAGTTCGCGTGTTGTAATTTAGACACTAGTGAACTATCAGAACGTTTACCATTCCTGTGCAACTAAGTGCTCTTTTTGTTTTTAGGTGTGGCAGTGTAATCATTGATTTCGTAATGAAATTCAACCAAAGTGTAAATGTTAACGAGGTGTTGACTGTTCTGAAGGATGCTGCACAACAAAACAAATTTGGCGAATATAAAGTTGATTCCATAAAACTAAGTGCTCCATCATCTACTGTCACACCAAGCACTCAAGGTAGAGTAAAATGTTTGTTTACCAATTACTTGTTTTTATAATAGCTTAACATAGTCTGATAAGTTTGTTATATTTTTTTAAGTACAAAAGCTAGTCCAAAGCTGTATTCACTTAGGTGTTTGACCAGTATCAGCAAAAAACGAATCATCATTATGTGATTCTTTTTGTTGTTGTTTCAAATATTTAGATTGATTTTGACAATTTTTGATTTGTTTCTGCGATTCACTATGTGTAAATAGAAATGAGTATTTAACTTTTGCTAATTTCTCAAGTGCCGCGGCATTATTAGAAAAAAAACCCGCCACGGCCTGGGTTTACATAGAGGAAGCCACGTTTTATGTAACGATTTTTCATTTTTCTTCATAGCTACTGAAGAATGCAAACAGTGCTCATGTAATGACGTCATGTTGGCAGCGATAATTGGAGTTCTTGTGTTTATAATCATTGTTCTCATTATTTACATCGTTTGGTTGCACAGGAAAGGTACGTAAAATAATATTATCACTCTTTAGAGACGTTTTTTTGTATCTGCTGCTGTTTCTCATAAGTTAATACTGTCTTTAATTTGAATCTTAATCATGTTATGTCTTGTTTCTTAGGAACTACAAGAGAACAGAGGTATGTTTTTATCTCTCCTGGGGGTCTGGGGATGAGATTTAAACTCAATGATGCTAAAATCCTACAGAGGTTTTTATCAAGATTTTTTAGTGTATAGTGGAAATCATTATTCATTTGATTCTTGATGATGAGCAAATCTGACATCAGACTACGAATTGGACGTTTTAAAACAATTTGGAAATTGATAGAAATGTATGCAATATATTTCATTGTTATTTGCCATTAATTTCAGACCATACCAAGAAGAAATAAGCGTATATGACGTGAGTATATTTATTGAATGTTTTGTTGATAAAAGCTAGTAAATCATTATGATTGTAAATGTCTAAAGACAGGCTCAGTTTCATTTCCCGCTTCAGTTAATGTGAATATAAATTATTAGTATATACCAAACCAGTGAATAGTGCTTTCGCGCGGGTTCTGATTGGCTAGCTCGGAGGTGAATAGTCTTTGCTATTCACCTCCGAGCAAAAACAAAATGGCCGTGCGTTTTGCTTCTTTGATCAAAGCAGAAATTACTTCCATAAACGAGGCCGCTACACGTCACTGTGTTATCAAAAATACCTGAAGATATTTAGAGGTGATCATTTGTAGCAAGTTTAGTCGTGTCACTAAATAAAATCGCCAAAAATGTTTGTACAAAATGTTTTGTTTACTATCGAGCCGCTAGAGTAAGAACGTGACAACGCTCAGTTTGTAAATAATTTCGAACAGTTTTAAAAGTCTTTGAAGTGGTTCCAAACGCTGTCCAGTCCAACTAACTTTAAAATGCAATTCCTACCTGAAATCCTGAATACAGCAGTGTCTTTCAAAAAGCAAGAAGTCCCTGCTGCCAACGATTTAGTTTTGCCGGTATTCGAATCGACTAATCTCGGTCTCACTACGCTAGAAAATATTCCTGTTGCCGTATCATGATCTAGAACTGCCCAAATGCTGTGGCTTCTCCAAACTTTACTGCTTCTCCCCTCCGGTAAATTAAAAGCAGTAACATCAGACGGTGGATGCAGTCACATCAATGTGAGAAATAATTGAACTGGAATTACGAAAACGTCTTCGATTAGGCAGCATCTTGACCATCTTGTTCAGTTTATAACGGCACTTGCAGCTTCAGCATCAGTTTCTCAGGCAATAGAAACTGACAGAACTTGTAAAATACGAGAAAATAGAACTCGTCGCTTTTGGTCCATCAGTAAAAACGGAAAAAATAATAATTTTCCCCTTGAAATCGTCAAAGTCCAACATACGAGACATGTTGATCGCCTGATGTTGTCATGTGACTTTTCCCGCGCTGTCCTTGGTCGCGCGTAGGGTTCCACTTTTAAAGGATTTTTCAGATTTTTCGCGGTAAAGTAAATCTATAACTTTGGCTATTTCACTGGTTTGGTATATACTAAAACAATTATTCACCTCAGTGTCGGTGAAAAGTGGTGGATATTTACCTCGCCGAAGCGGCTCGGTAATATCTACCACTATCCACCTCCACTTCGGCGAATAATTGTTAATTAGTTCACGGCGTCGGAAGCAGGTTACCAGGCAACGGCTTTCACAATGGCTCAAATCGCGGCCTTTAGTTATTAGTGTACTGTGAAGGAAATGTTCCATGTGGAGATAGAATCCCTATGGAGTTGGGACAGAAAGAGCAGCATGACAAGAGCAACATTGTCCAAGTCGAGCGTACTCATGTTTCCTTATCGAAGACATTTATAATGTGGAGGAATTTCCATCAAATACTACTATACTGGGAATACATGACGAGAAACCTCTCACTGGCAAATCAAAGTGGACTTTGGTTAATAGAAAAATTCACGCTTAATCATCTTTTACATGAAATTCTTGATACTGTTCATGACTGTTTTCATGTCTGGTATTATTTTGATGTTTGCTGCTTTGGGACCTTTGGGAATTCGTTCAAGTTTACACTTCGAAAGCGAGACTTAAAGTGCTATTATGATGAAATTCGCATCTGTGCTATCTAAGCCGTTTTAAAACATTAGCAAGTAGTCTGTACGGGAAGAAAAATGCCGTTTACTATTTTCAAATATCTCTTTTGTTCCAGAGATATTCAAGTTTCTAAAATATGCAAATTAGCGAAGTGATGACGTCATAAACTCAACCAAATTTTGATCAAATACAAAAAAAGGATATCTCAACCAATTTGTAACAGAAATGTTTCATTCTTTGCAGTAAGACTCTACTAGATGTGTTCCGCAATATAAAATTGCCAATTTTGTTACCATGGCAACATACTGGGTTCCAGACCTCCCCGATGTTAAAGGCTTTTCTGGCCATCTTTGGCATTCCATTTTGATATTTGCCAATGAGGCCTCATCTACATGATCTGGCAAGCATATAAATGTGTTAGGTCGACTTCTTGGCCTGGTTTAATTTTTCCGAGTTGAAAATCACTAAAATGTTGAAAACAGGTTGGAGTAATTAGAGTGTTGAGACAAGTTACTATTTCTTGAACGAAACCAACTGCCACATTTTTTTTGTTGTGACCCAAACAATGGCCTGGAAAATGAAGAAAGTTGTTCTAAAACATATCCTGGATCCTAGGGTAATTGATTTTATTGCTTCAAGTTGTGATTAAATGTAACAAGTAAAATGAATAAATAAAATACTTCAATTATGGAGTTGTTCTCGGCTTTAGAAATTCCGCCAAAACCGCTTTGATGTTAATGGCATTTCTTAAAGAGACACTGTCCCGGTGTATTTGCTCAAACTGTTATAAATGCATGAAATGGTCCCTAAATCTATGAAATAAGAACTTAATAAACTCTAACTAAATGATAAAAAGCAATTTCTTCAAGAAATTCCATACTACAACAAAATGTTTGCAAAATTTTAAAGATTTCCGAGTCAAATTTGAAACTTTGAAAAACTGACATCCTGACGTTTTTTCAAAATCCATATTGCAATCCATTTCCATCCTCGCTGTCGTTCGTCATCCTCACTTCCTAATGGGTTCCTGTCATTTGTCGAGTGTTATTCTACAGAATCAAACCATTATTGATCAACTTCCTATGATCTAGATATGTTTCTGAGCTTCCCAAAATTATGCTAAAATCAGGACAGTGTCCCTTTAATCCACAAGTACAAAAAATAAAATATGTTTAGAGGGTAAAACCTGGGTTGTGGACAAAATGCTTTAATTTGCGATGCCAACACGACGATATGCTCATTTCAGTTTTACCACATACACACAGAAAAAAACACTTCTCGAAGTATTGGTATGGTATTGTGAGTGCGTCTATAGTTAGCCGGAGAAACTGAATAATTTATTATATAAGCTAGAATGAATTACAAGGATCGACACAGCGGCAAAATGAGTGCGCGTGCGCCAACCTGTTCGCTCATTTCCATACAAACATAATGGCGGCAATTCAAAATTCCCGGTATTTGTTTTCATTTCGCGTGGATAAGGCCGTCATGGAACAGATAAGGTTTTCACCTTGAAAACAATTCCGAGAGAGACTCTTCTTTCACATATCTTTTTTAGCAAACTAATTATCTTTGCAACAATAGTGAATTTTTCACTCGAAGTCGAGCGATCGTAAGTGAAACATGAACTCTTTTCGTCATTCTCGTCCCAGGGACGTCATAGCGCCAAAATAGCCGAGCATGCGCACTCATTTTGCCGCTGTGTCACAAGGATCTCTCTCACACAGAAAAGTCGCGCGCATATTTACAATTTGAAAGATATATACGATATCTTTCACATGTGAGGATATTGCTGCCGTCGCGTTTGCACACGAGTCAGTGCATTGTTTTCAGTACTGAATGAGCCTCAATTTGTTGAAACATCTTTCTTTGGACATTTTCGGCAAATTTCGGAAAATGTCTGAAACGTACGCATGACCTTCGGATTTGGAAAATCTCCGGAAGACTTCGGAAAATGATCGGAAATCTTTGGAAAATCGTCAAAACTTCGTTGTTAGTATGGCATACGGTACGGTTTTTTTTTCTCGTCTTCAATCGAAATCTCACAAGTTCGCCGGGCTCAGGGGGGCAGGCAGCGCCCTTTGATCTTGCCGCTTTTCCGCAATACATGATCGCACAAGTAAAGAAATCTGTCAATCATTCGAGAAACGTACCTCTACGGGAGTTTGCTGTGGAATTTTCATCCATGGTGTCCCACAATGACCAAAGTTCAGTTAAACAGCGACCGAATCGTTCCCATAGATGTTTGGACGTGGAATCGCCAAAATATTTCTGAACGAACACAAACGCACGTCATGTCAGCCATCGTCCGCCATGTTTATTTTAAACAAACCAGTACTTAGTCTCGCTCGGCCAAATTTCTAAAATGTGCAATCATATATACTAGGTCCCAGGCCTCGCTGCTAGCCCCCCCTGGCCGGGCTCTTTCGTCAGATATCGAGTTGGACATTCGAAGATAAATTTCTGCGCAGCCATGTATTATTCTATATTTATCTTGCATTGTTTTGTCAGAATGAACTGGCACTGAGGGATCTTGAACCAAGTAAATCCACCCAGCCTCGCTCAGAATACATGGACCTAAATGAAGCGACAGTAGACAAAATCCACACCACAAAGTGCTGCTCAAGGTGCTGATTACGCGCCTCTTCATCCATTAACTCGTTCTTGGAAGTTTCAAGGCAAACGTGACTATAGAAAAGATCATCGGTAAAGGCGCTTTTGGACAGGTTGCCAAGGGAACGGCAGAGCTTCGCAGCAGACCTGGAAAGACTACTGTTGCTATTAAAATGCTCAAATGTAAGGCTTTGTTTTGTTTGGAACGGAACGTTTGAATTATTATGCTATATACTCAGTTAACAATGTGTATTGTTATGTTTAAAGTTCTCTGGCCATCTGATGGTTATGGTTATCAGTTTGCACAATAAATATAGTTTATTGGCGTAATAATTACGTTAAATCGAAAACGTTCGCCTCCAACTGCCGCCACCTTTTACCTAAAACGCCGCATAGATAACATTGGCGAGTGCTTATTAAAGCTATACAAGTACGGTATGTTTTGTAGCCTGCATAAACTATTTACCTGATTAAAGTTTTAATTTGTGAATTTTCAGTGAACTCTACCGAATCAGACAAGAGAGACTTGCTGAAAGAACTTGAAACGATGAAGCTGCTCAAGCCACACCCTCACGTCATTAAACTTTTGGGATGTGTCACAGAATCTGGTGAACTATTAAGTCAAATTCATATATGACAAATTGGTGATTGTTGTAAAGGTTTTTGGCGCTCCGAGATGATAAAAAGGAATTTATTTGCCGGCAAATAAAATTTTTTATGACTCCTACCCACTTAACAACTTAATTAGATTAACTATATTTATTAATTAACTCGGTATAGACCCGTGGGGGAGTGGTGGTGGAACATCGTTTCGGGCGTGACTGGAAGTCTCTTTTCGATAGAACTCTAATTCTCAATACATAAAAAGATTGAGCAAGAGTCACAAGACTATCTGGTGACCGAAGTAACAATAGAAATTACATTGAGCAATAATCACGAGCTTTCACGGAAAAGTACATAGCCTCGACTTCAAACTGCTGGTATATAATGTCCAGACTTGACACGCTCTCCGAGTTCGACCCACCTCCTCCCCTCTCTCCACCTTTGTATTTTTAATTTTTTTTTGGTGCACATTTTCAGTTTGTGCCTTTTTTATAGTGCCCTCGCCTTTGCTAGAGCTTAATAATTAAAACAATAGTTATTCATTCGTTTTATTTTACATTATTGGATTTAATTAATAATTAATAAAAGCGGCCATGACGCATGGCCAATATTAATCCCAACACCTGGCTGGTTTATTTGTGTTTTGGCGCTCTAGGCAAACGAAGCTCGTCTGTTGGCATAAAACTGACACCAGGAAATATTGGCAATTAATTTTATTCCACATGGGAAAGGAGACATAAATTATAATTGTGTTTTAAACGATACACCTATATGGTCTAATATTTTTCAACCATTCACAGCACGAGTTCGAAACAAAATTATAAGTTAATAATAATAATAATAATGATAATAATAAGCAACTCTGAACCAAGCGGCAAGACTTAAAACGTTTGTTAGACCAATCGGTACCTTTATCAACTTCGAGCTGATAATCAACTAAAGTGTTTTACCTGCCCGCCGACGCAGCACCACAGTCTCATTAGAAATTAATCACTTTGTTAATTTATTTGTTTCTATGGGAGACTTGCTAAAGAAAGCAGAAAAAAGTTTAAGTTTTAAGTTCATGATCTTCGTATTTATTATTAACTTCCCAGTTTTCCTTTTCCAGAGCCACTGTTAGTGTTGATCGAGTATGTGCCTTTTGGTGACCTGCTGGGTTACCTGAGAAAGAGCCGTGGATTAAACGACACTTATTACAAAGACCCGGATATCAAACCAAAATCAAGTCTGACGTCACAACAGCTGATGAAGTTTGCTTGGCAAATCGCTGACGGCATGAGTTACCTGTCGTCAAAATATGTAAGATAAACTACTAGTAATTAAGTTTTATTGGAATAAAAATTAAAAACATTAATTTAATTAACTTTATATTAATTAAAATATATCGCGATCGAGAATATGAAGCAGTGATGTATTACATGACCGGGACTTCTAATGTATTGTTGCACAACTGAATTAAACAGTTTTAAAAACCTTAAATTCTTAATTACCTTTGGCTATTACAAAGATGTCAAATTATTTAGCTTTATTTAGCTGACAATTTTGTTCCCAACAAACGTAACATCGGGAAGTTTGGTCTGTTTGCGTATGAATAGGGACGAATCAGGATAGTTGCCGAGGAGGCAGTGTGGTCAGTGGCGTTGGTTTCTTCGCCGTCATCGCTGGCTGGATTTGTAACACTTGTGGAAGACTTGGGGTAAAATTGAGAACCAGAAAATTGTTGGGGTAACCTGACAAAATTGCCGGGATTCGGGTAACCTGCAATGGCTAGCATCCCATTCAGGGGGAGTAGAAGTACTAGCTTCTATTCGCATGGCCCGGTTGCTCGAAGGGTGGCTAACGCTATCCACCGGATAAATCACTATCCAACGGATAGCGTAGTTTGTTTTGTTAACACTTATCCACTGGATAGTGATTTATCCGGTGGATAGCGCTATCCACCCTTTGAACAACCGGCCCTGAAGTTTAAAAGCGCTGGAAGCGATAAGTAGTTTTTAGAACTGGATCTCACTGCTAGATTTCCTTACATTCTTAAATGAAGTTTCTTTTATTTAGTTTTATTCTATTCGAGCTTCATATTCACTGATAAGTATTCCGTTTTGTTATAGATCATCCACCGAGATCTTGCTGCTAGGAATGTGTTGGTTGGGGAAAGAGAAGTTTGCAAAGTAACAGACTTTGGAATGGCCAGAGATGTGCAGCAGGAGAACATTTATGAAAGAAAAACAAAGGTAACTGATGATAAACCTCAACCAATCAAGTCAATATTCATAAATAACTCGGATGTTGTTGATATATCATTGTTATCGCCATTAAACATTTTCTCCTTTCCTTTTTTTTTAGAAACCTCTCCAGGTTATAAAGGAATGTTTGAAATGTTTAGGATCCCTTGCATTGAAACCCGAGAAAAAAAGTAATTGCCTCATAAAATTATTTAACCTATAGGGCCGTCTTCCAGTTAAGTGGACCGCTTATGAAGCGCTGTTGTATGGAACATATACCACCAAAAGTGACATGTAAGTATATCCATACGACCTGTAATGATGTCTGTCACTCACACACGAAAAACTAATTTATAAAAATAAGAACAAAAGGATATCTGAATTGCGAGACAGAAAATTTAACACGGAAATATAATACACGACAACATTCAAAGATGCTTGCAGTCTTACAATTTATAGTCAGTTTTCTTGAGAATTGATTGCTGATATTTCAAAATTCTACACAATCACTCTACATATATACAGCGTTAGCTAGGTTAATGCATTTGTTTTGTAATTCTAAGGTTTATTAATATCAAAGTATCTTATCTGATTTAATTTAATTTCCTCACAGATGGAGTTATGGAGTTGTCCTTTACGAGATTTTCACAATAGGTAACATCTTATGTCTCGACATTATTTTTTCATCAGATGGTATTTTTGGAAAATTCACGAAAAAAGAAATAATAACGGGGAAAAGTAACCTTCTGACCGCTGTTTTGTTAGAACTTGTTAAATCACTGACAATGGCTCTTCTTCAAAGGAATAATAACTGAAATTTTACACCTGATTTTAAGAATTTAAATCGGTTAACTGCTTCTTTAAAACTGATAATAAAACGCGGTCTATTTTGCAAATTTACCAAACTGATGACACCGATATTGGAAATAGAAAAAGTTTTCGTCGTTTGTTACGGTGGCAGGAATGTATGTTTGTCAGAAGGAGAATGCCCTGGGTACACGAGTGTACTACAGCTGCTTCGAGTTCTCCCAAACTTTTAGTGTTTTCAAAATATATTTTTCTTTCTTTAATGAAACAAACGCTTGAAATAATTTTTCTATATATGTTTCCATAGAGTTACGGTGAATATATGTTACCCACAGCACTTGCCGTATCTTGTTCTTCTAGATACAATTACTTGTAATCCTGTGCTGAATTTACTGGTACAACTTATATGTCATCCACGTGCTTGTACCGATAAATTCACGAAGCTGTTTCTCTCTTTCAGGTGGTTCACCATATCCACGGATGGATGGCAAGAAGATTGCAAACTTACTTCAGCAGGGATACAGAATGCCTAAACCACAACACGTGGATGATAAGTTGTAAGTTATGTTTTACCTTTGAAATTCAAAGTATCAATATGCGTTTGTTTTTCTCCGACGGAGTCTGTCATGTAATTGGAATTTGGTTACCTCATCCTTGTTCAAAAGATCATGTCACAGATCAAATATTAACACCCATCACCGGTCATCTTCTACAATTGGTATTATCTCATGCAAAAATAGCGAGAAACGTGTTTTAAAAATAGAAGACTTTTCGTCAGCAATTCAACAGCAAATGATTGGTATTTTAAACCACATCCAAGTATTAACAAAACTCATAATAACGTAAAAACGTTTAAAAACAAATGTTTAATTCATTTGGAAACGTTGCTTTTCAGGTATCAAATAATGATGAACTGCTGGCAAAATGACCCGGATGCAAGACCAACATTCACTGATTTGAAAAATCAGCTGAAAGATATGGAAAACCAACACAAGGTGAGATTTGTCACGGGCACATAATTAACAATTTCTTTAACTTAACTTTTTCCACTAGCTCATATTAACTTTTTTCTAGCTTTAAATTACAGATTATAAAATTTTAATTATTGCGCGCGTTCTGATTGGTCGTGCAGCCGTTTTGCATGAGGCTCAGTGTAAACGCGGTTATGACGTATCATTGCCTCTGTCAGCTTTGGCTTTATTTTATAAAAGAAATTGAAAACGGCCTCTTCTCGTTTACATTCCTGATATTAACGCGAAATAAAGTTTACCGTGAATTGGGAAGTATTTATGCAAGGCTCAAGCATTTGCTCGTATTTGTTGTATCAGGCTATGTAAACAAAAACAAAACTATGTTTTCTGTCAATTTCCTAAATAAGAAATTCAATCCTATCTTCGCCGAAGATAGGATTGAATTTCTTATTAATGTAATAAATAAATGTTACTTCCAATTAAACTAATATCGACTTCAGAGAATCTGTCCAATGGTCGGAAGGCCGTCAAAGTGCTCTCTCGACTACATACTGCCGAACAGAGTTATGCCATTTTAAATTTGAAGATGGTTTTCTATTCAGCGAATTATCAAACGTGAATTACTACATGTATTTTTGATGCATAACCGGGATTTTATCTCGAGTCAAATCTTGTTCCCAGAGGCCGCGATCCTTTGGTGAGCACTACCGCAGGATCTAGGGACGAGATTGTTTCCTCCCCCCCCCCCCCACCCCCCCCCCCCCCCCCCACGAATTAGTTTTATTTACAGATGTAGATAATTCACTATTCGCATGCGCACTGGGCATTATCCACCTTCAATCGCTGAATTAAGTTTCAATCATTCTATAACATGTCTCGTGTTTTATTGCATAACATGGCTGTCAGCTTTTGACAATTGTAGATAAAGTGTAACGTTAATTTAATATTTGTTTTCCTCTGCAGAGGCTGATCAACATGGAAATGTACGACAAACAGTTATATGCAAACGTCGAGGACTTGGTCGTGTAAAGGAGCAAAAGTACCATCGATGTTCAAGCCAAGATATATTGATTTTGTTATTCGCTTTCATAATGTAGAACTTAGGTGGTTAATCCTTTATCTCCCAAGCGCACATTGACGACTATTGGCGGAATACGCACGTCATAAGATTATTGTCACATGCACCTGTCAGATGCGATGACACAAATGTAGATCTTAACAAGCATGCCTCAATTAAATTTAGCCAGTGTTTAAGTAGGAAAAGCCCCGCAGTTATTATTTGTTTGTAAAATCGGTGACAAGTTCGGCTAGCACACCTCTCACTCACAGATTAAAAATGCGAGCAAGGTTTATTTGAAAGTTTGAAAAATTTAGGGGATTTATCAGACTTCCCATAAGTCGACCTTCGACATGTTCGACGCTTCAGTTACGAGCGCACGTTCGGCGAAAGGACGAAGGAACCAACATATGTGAAAATAATATAGGAAAGGACTTTTAGAAAGTCTTATATTTTTGTCTTCGTATATCTACGAAAATCTCGGTTATTCCGCGCGAAATGAGGCCGAAGGCCGAGCATTCGAGGTTTATGATCGAGATTGTCCGCCAAAGCGCTTAGGCGGGATGAATATTAGAAAAACAAAGACTGTTTTGATGGGCCTTGTTGTATGGGCACAGATGAATGGGATTCTCTATCCCATAGCCTTTTTTGTGATTTATGGAATACGTCCAAAAAAAAAACAAGCAATAGAATAGAGGAGTATCTTGGAAAGGAAACAATCCAAGACAAATTCAGCGAGTAAAGGAACTTTATGGGCCAATTTCGATTTATGAAAATTCTGACTTGGCTCCGAAGCAACACAATAAATTTCATCGAGGTTGAGAGATGAATAACTAATTTATTTTGTTTTATTCCATCATCGAAATTGGCTTATTAGACAATAAAGGCGATTTTACGCCAGCCGATGTTTCGTGCGCGACAAGTTGTACAAAACGTTGCTTTATAGTGTAACACCGCAGGTAAGGCATAAATAATTCGCTTCAGTACTGTTGCCGTAATTGTCGGTAAAAGTAAAACTGATTCTACTTCGTGCAACGAAATAGTTTTGAGTAACAGTTTTTAGTTTTGAGTAACTCTAGATAAACACTCGGCATCCCTGAAAAACAGGACTTTTTTTGTTATTTGTTTATTTCTATTTACATAGGTAGTTAGCGTAGATTATAGTTTTCATATTTTGTAATTACATTTTAATAGTCCTTTTAGTTTATAGATTTAAAATGTTGTATCCTGAGTGGAAATACCGTGTATAAATAAAGCTGCAATGAAGTCTTTGAGGTGGTGTTGTTACACTGGGTAATTTTTCGTGCAGCTTGAAGGAACTTCGTGCAAGTTGCAGGAAACATTGCCCAGTGATGACGCCATGATTATAGTATAGAATGCGAGCAGCCACCATTTCATCAGTCTCAGGTTTGTATCATTTAGCGAGAAGCGAACAACGCGATAAACGTGATCTATATGATTTGCATAAATTAGTATGTTTTTCACCAAGAGAGGATGATTGTTTTCACCAAAAGACCGTCCGGCAATGGCTATAAACATTCTCTCGCACTCTCTTGTGTAAAGCATTCCACGATTCACAACTGAGCGATTTCCTAAACAATTGTCGTGGTTAGATGAAATAATAGCTTTCGTTATCGCTTGTCACACGTGATGTAATCACTTTGGTGGGCGGGTAAGCAATTGTGCACTTTAAGAGGCGGATAATAAAGGTTTTTCTTCAGGGTGCAGTCTCATCTATTTTAACTCTAGCTTGACTAGAGGGTATAATTAATAATTATTCCACGATCCCGCGTTGGATACGAGATGATAGATAGCCAACGAGCGCGTTGCGCGAGTTGGCTATAATCCTCTCATATCCAACAAGGGCGAATGGAAAAAAAAACTTCAGTAACTTTAAGGTCGTGTTCTATTGGGAGAAACCGTTTTAGGTTGGTTGGGTTGGTTGAGTTTTTTCGTGTTCTATTTGCAACCGTTTCAACCTAAACCGGTTGCGGTTGAAACGGTTGACCCCAATAGAACACGACCTAAGTGAAAACTTCGGTATTACTTTTTAAACAAGTATATATCGACCGAGTGATTTTTCAGTTCGTGGTGATTTTCGTGCGCGCTCGCTCGATCTCCCACTCCATAAATCGAAGGGGGAAAAACGAGGATCCGTAACTTACAGTACGACCGAGAAGACGAGGTTAGTAAGATATTTATCATATCTCTCCCTTTGGAAAAAGGAACACATTTCAAGTCATGCGCGAGGAAAGCGGTTTCATTTGACTGACACGCATCACAGGCAAAGGACGAGTCGAGTTCGACGAGTTGTAAACACGATTTGAATCCAAACTTCAACAGGTAAGACTTACGTTTTCCACGTTAAATGTTCCGTTTGGCTGCTCTTAACAGAACTTGATAAATCGCGTTTGAAGTTTGGAAGATCCTCTTCGCTTCGCTTTTGTTTCTCTTCGTGCGATTGCAGACGTTTAAAATAGGTTTCAAAATCGTCTTCGTGAGACATTATTATGCAGAATTTGAAATTAATCGAAACTAACTTGCAAAGATGGCGTCATGATCAGTAGCACTCTCAAATTTCGCGGGTCGTACTGTAGAATACGGCCCGTGAAATTGACCAATCACAGCGCGCGTACTATATAAGAGATATAATAAATATATTTATTATATAGACACGAGTGTTTTACTGGAAAATAGACCACTCGTAAAATTCATACGAAACTACTTCCGGGACCCGAGTGGCGTATTTTCCATATCCTCACTAGTGAGGAAATCGATGACGTCATTTCCTGGCTTTTTGTGCAAAGCTGGCAAACTCCGGTTGAAAAATGGCGAGCGATAGAGTCGTGAAATTCACTGAAGCCGACATGAAATCGTTCACTGAGGAGTACGAAAATGTTAACACGAAGAAGAAAACTTCATATATATATATGACTTAAAATTATTCAAGGAGTTCCTTGCAAGTGACGACGAAAGGAGAGACATTCGGAAAGTCCAGTAGCCAGCCACCGAGCTGCAAGAGTTCACGCTAAAGTTTGTGCTTTTGTCTTTTGTCTATATCAGTAATAAAAAGAAAATTACACGGTGGCTTGAAGATATGAATTGTATTTCCTCGTGGTAAAAACAATATTTTACTCACTTGCTGCGCTCGTTCGTAAAATATTTTTTTTACCACTCGAAAATAAAATTCATACCTTCGCGCCGCCGTGTAATATCCAAGCAATTTGGTCAAGAAGATGGCGGGAGTCCATAAACACGTAAAAAGAGAATTTGACCAATATATATTCCACCATCTTGACCTCACGCTTGAACAATAACTCATACATATTACTCTGTAGTATCCCGGTTTGCCCGCATAAGAATGGGTGTAAGCTACATTGTTATATCGCTGCGGTTTTTTCCCGATACAACGCACGCTCTCATTGGTTGATTCATGGTCACATGACAGCTAACAAAGAAACTGTTTCCCGCCAAAAGCGATGAGCGGGCAACATTTGCAAAAACTGTGACGTCAGAGGGTAATAGTGCACTGTTGCCCGCTAATGTTGCCCGCTGCGAGAGTTTCCAAGTTTCGGGAAGAAAATTGAAGCAATTAAACGAACTTCTAATGAGCTTTTATCCCAATGCGAGAAATAAATGAATTGTTGGTAAGTTTGTTTTAAATTCACGGTTCTTTCCAACGTTGGCAGCCAAATTTATCCGTACAACGTAGTCTCACTTCAACTTTTTAATTTTGGTAGCGATTTGGCAGCAAATATGAGCTTGCGTTTATGTCAGTTGATGGTTAAATGTCTATTTGTTTTGCTATATAACAAATCACTTATTGACTAATCCCTCGGGAAACCAGTAAATTTTGTTTCCCTTGAATCTCACTGTTTCCCTCGTCTTCGTCTCGGGAAACATTGAGATTCTTGGGAAACAAAATTCATTGTTATATAGCTTCGGTTTTTCCCGATATAACGCACGCTCTCGTTGGTTGATTCATGGCCACATGACAGCTAACTGTTTCCCGCCAAAAGCGATGAGCGGGCAACATTTGCGAAAACTGTGACGTCAGAAGGTAACAGTGCACTGTTGCCCACTAATGTTGCCCGCTGTGAGAGTTTCCAACATTCGGGAAGAAAATTTGAAGGATTTAAATGAACTTCTAATGGACTTTTACCCCAATGCGAGAAATAAATGAATTGTTGGTAAGTTTGTATAGGTAATCGCATGGGGCCGAGTAAAATTAAGGATTAATATCACGCGTGTTTTCAGAAGTTGCAGAAATTGCCCGAGTCGCGCAGCGACAAGGGCAATTTCTGCAACTTCTGAAAACACAAGTGATATTAATCCTTAATTTTACGAGGAAACATGCGATTACTTGTTTATGACATAGAGGGCAAAATTTTCGGAAAGCATTCAAGGCGCAAAGCTAAATTCAGCCGACGGAACGAAAATATTCCTTCCTAAAATCACACAGAATCACAGCGAGATCGAGCAAACCCTTACGTTCAGAACAGGATAACGTTAACTGTTATGTAAATCTAAAGAGAAAAATGCAAGTCGTGAAAATAAAAATAAAATAACAAGCTTACACTCAAGCCAAGTAAAAGGTATTAATTTTATTCACCTGTTTGCATGTTTTGAAGCTTTCCGCTGCGAGCTGCTTGACATGTCAATCCTACATCGATAAAACGGCAAGCGACGACTCCAAACAAACTTGTAGAGGTAATTTCTCCTGTTTAATTTGTCGGCCGTCTTCTTTCTTTGAACAAACTCTGTGCTTTTTACTCTGGGTTGCACATGATGAAGCCCATATAACAGAAGTGAAGCGAAGAAGTCAGTTGGCCGCCATGAATGAATTTCGTTTCAAACTTGCCAAGCGTCTCACTGATGTTTTCTAGTTTTCAACTGAAATAATCTTCTGTTGTTTCGAGTGAAACAGAGATTCAGCTTTCGGAATTTCGTTTCAAGCTATCACCCGGTTTCCATTCCTTTTTCATCAAATAACTCGGGAAACTGAAGTCAAACTCCGAAGCGACGTACAAGCGAGTGCTGTTTTTGAAAATTCTGCTCGAAATCCCGCCGTCAAGAAGCCAACTTAGTGCAGCGCGCTCAGCCAATTAGGAGGGAGGGATTTTGCCGCTCGTCCAATTAGGATCAAGTAATTTTGCCCCAGGCAAACCAAAATTAATGAAAAATGCCCTCTGTCTCAGCCAATCAGCATTCGGTACTTTTGCCCTCTATGTTATAAGCTTATAAATTCACACTTCTTTCCAACGTTGGCAGCCGAATTTATCCGTGCAACGTAGTCTCGCTTCAACGTTTTCGTTAACGATTTGGCAGGAAATGCGAGCTTGCGAACTGACAAAGTTAAAGCCGCTTGCCTCTAAAACTGTGTACTCGCCTCTGTTTAAATCAAATAATCTGTTTTCAACAGTTTTTTTAGTGGGTTTTAACTTGAGTTTAATACATGTTTCGAAACGAATCGTTTATTTGGGAAGCCTGCGATTTTTATTTATCAGTCGCGTTTATGCAAGAGATTAGTCTATCTATTTACGGTCAGCCATAGTTTAAAATGCCTATTTGTTTTGCTATATAACAAATCACCCAAGGTGATTCCTCAGTATTGCACTGCGCATCCTTACTGCGCATGATTTCGCGCGTAATTAGCGCGCGCACATTAAAAACATAGCGGCTTTTTCATTGTGGCTATCCTCGCCAGGGAGGTAAATGAACGTTTTCTCGTAAACGAGCACGGTGACCTATATTTTTTATTGCATCATTTTGATGTTCAAATTATCCTCTTTAAGATAAAAAATATAATAAAAACATTTTCGGAAGGAAAAAAAAGATATCGCTAAAAGCGTGCACAAAACCGTTACTCGTGGGTGCAAGTTATGACCTTAAAAACATCGACTGTGCGAGGAACGTTTTGAGTCTATGTCGTTTGAATTTGTGTGATTTTTTCCACAAATTATATATTAAATTGTTCCATATGGTCGAGGCTTTGAATTTATCAAGTTTTTTTCAAGTATTACTTTAAACTTTGCTTCTAGCTACCGCGAAATGTTACGTGAACTGATGAAATAACTACGCGCGTGATTAGTACCAGTACAGGCATAAATGTGGAAACATTGGTCCATCATATCTCGTTTGCGAGCACGGTGACCTATCTTTTTTATTGTATTTTTCGAAACAGTGCTTGGTAGGGAACATTCAGGGAAAGTTTCAAAAAAATCGTTCGACAACTTTTATTTCTGAGGAATCACCTTAACCCTTTCACTCCCAGAATCCTGGCTGAAAAACACATTTTTGGGTCACGGAACCCGTTTTCTTGGTGCTGTTACCCCAAATTTGGCTAATCTTTGCTAAAAATGCCATTTTGAGAACAAGGGAAAGATGTCAACAAGGTTTTTGGGCAAAACCGTTCAATTTTATCGTTGGCCAAAGTGCATAGCCAAAAAAAAAGTTTTCCCTTCTGATTTTTTCCTTCTCTCTTTTCCTTTCCTTTTACTTCCCCTTTCTTTTCTTGCTATCTTCGGCGCTTGATACACTTCCTATCAGCTGGAAAGGTTTGGACCTAACCTTTTAAGGTAGCTGAAAAATGAACCTGGAAGTATGTCGGGTGCGAGCCAAATTTGCCACTGATTTTTCAACAAAATTGAACGGGTTTTTCCAGAATAACACTGAAAGAATTTGTTAGATTTCCAAAATTGATGCACGGTTACAAAGATCCATCATTTCTGCATCAGATGAGTGTCAAGCTAATATTGTCACGTGTTGATTGATGACGTCACAATGGCTTTGATGTGTAAGACCCCAAAAGTGCGCTTATTTGCGCATTCGGGAGTGAAAGGGTTAAGCAAAATTATCAAATCGTTTACGATGCCCGTTTTGCCTCGTTTTAGCTTGGTTTCGATACATTGGACAACTTCGCAGCAAAATACTCCACAATCAAAACATTTCAACCTCTCCATTAATGACTGGTCCCTCGGGAAACCAGTGAATTTCGTTTCCCTCGAATCTCAATGTTTCCCTCGACTTCGTCTCGGGAAACATTGAGATTCGAAGGAAACAAAATTCACTGTTTCCCGAGGGACCAGTCATTAAGAACGAATGTCGCTAAGGTTGGAGCCAAATTGGAAATGGTCAAAATAAACCTTCCCTCATATTTTGTGTGTAGTTAGCCTTTGGGGTGGAAACATTCATGATGATATTTTTTTAATTCTTGCACTAATCTGGTCTTGGCATCAGGGGGGGAAGTTTATGCCCAAAAATGTATTTTTCGCGTTATTTTTAACCCTGAAAATTGGGTTTTTGTTGGCTGATTATCTCAAAATGCAGGAGACTGTTTAAAATTCTGCTGGTATCCTAGTATAATATCATCCTTCCACTCTACAAATCTGGCATCAGATTTTCCGTTTTCCCCCTGGGGCCCCCCTGGCCCCCTGTCTTTTGTAAGGGGGGGAACCGCCATTTTGAAAAACTGAAAATGAGACATCTTTGACTAAAAAAAACCCAAACTGGTATTCATATTTTGATCAAATTTCAAGTTGAAAATGAATATTTAGTCTTTTGTGAATCGTTTGGTACTAAAAAGTCCGCAGGCACTCAAATATTTTTTGCAGAACACATAATTTACACTTCATACCCTGGGCAAAATGCTAATTTTCCGCCATTTTCAATGCCCACTTTCCGGGTCTTAAATAATGCTATTTGTAGCAACTTACCACTGCACTGTTTCTCTATCATTTAGAATTTGAAAATATCTCACTTTTGTAGCTTGCATTTAAGCGACTATATAACAAATTATTTTCTGAACGGCACATCCAATCTGAAACTGTTAATTTATGCAAATAATAACACTCGGGTTACCGGCCAAAAAAATATAAAACTGTACTGTGCAGTCAATTTAAGCACACAAATATAACTTAAAATAAACAATTGATGTTGTA
This sequence comes from Desmophyllum pertusum, assembly GCA_029204205.1. Classification (NCBI taxonomy): domain Eukaryota; kingdom Metazoa; phylum Cnidaria; class Anthozoa; order Scleractinia; family Caryophylliidae; genus Desmophyllum; species Desmophyllum pertusum. The sequence goes on from MU825400.1 coordinate 3,413,740, forward strand.
CATACCATTTACAAAGTTTTCAGTTCAAGAACAATCTCAGAGCCAACGAGGAATCACGCCGAATTCACTGATGCTTTCTGAAGTCTCGTTCCGTTTCCGGATGGCCATGGTAAATACCGCCGCGTCGAAACCACCAGTTATCATCTTTGGATCAGCTCCAAATGGTTGCATTTACAGTAATATGCTCTGTAATATGCTGTAACTGCGAACGTATCCACAAAATACCGCAAACAGCTTCATATTAAACATCATCCGATGTTCCACCGATCGATGCTGCTGTCACGCCATATTGGATATCGTACTGTTTGGTATTCACTTCTTGTCAGGCCGTGACGAATGCTTTAAAGGCAACCTCCTTATTCTTAGAAATGCTCGATCTCTTGAGCTAGCTCCAAAATTCGTAGCTATAAATCGTGAGCTATAAATGTTTGGCTATAAATCATTTTGTAGTCGCAATCACTGTACGTTGTATGTTTATCTTTTACGGTTTTCCGCTGACCGAAACCTTTATCATTGCCGGCCATTCTGGGATGAGCAGAGATATTCATTTATAAAATTACTTTACTCTTTTTAGCAGCCCGAGCTGTGCCCTAGGATAGCTTCTACAATGTCATTTTTCCTCCTACTCTTTACTCCAAGTTTTAGATCCGATGCGATTGCTCGTAGTTCCTTCATGTTAATTTCCTGAAGTTTTTCCCTAGTCATCAAATGTAGACGGTGTTTTTCGCATGTTGGGCAATGCGGAAGCGGATTAGTTGTCTTAGCTGCATGCGTGATGTTTTTTGTTTGTGCTTTCATTCTGCTAAAGTAAGAGGCCACTTGTTGGGGCGTTCAAAACTCAGTTAGTTCAAATATGCGCTGTTGGTTTTCATTTGTGGCCGTTCGCATTGCCTTTGCCACGGTGTCTGGGTTTGCTTTCACCCCTGTCTTCTCTCCCTCTTGAAAAATTCCATTTAAAAAGTCTTTCTGTTTTTCATTGAAGGAAGTTCTTGACTTACTAGACTTAAGTGCCCACCCTTGAGTCAAGTTATTTTGGCCGGTTTCAGTTTCATTATTGCTCAGTACAGTTGGATTTTCTTTGAGACCCTCCTGCAGTCGTCGTGCATACTCTTGTTTTGCTTTATTGTACATTGTTTCTCCATCAGGTCGAAACTTGTGATCTCCGGTAAGAATATGATGCTGTAGCGCTGAAGATCGGATATACGTTTTCACGCATCCGTCCACTGGGCACGAGAACAATGTGGTCATTCTCTGGGATTCCCCGTCTGAAATTGTACCAAGGTCTCTCTCTTCTACCTGTGTGTCCTCGTCCTCGTCCTCGTCCTCGTCCTCGTCCTCGTCCTCGTCCTCGTCCTCGTCCTCGTCCTCGTCCTCGTCCTCGTCGTTGTCGTTACTGCGTGCTGATTTTCCATAAGGCACAAAATCCCCAGTGGTGAGAACTGCGTCGATCTTCGAGGAATTCTCTACTGTTTTCTTGCCTTTTTAAAGGAAGTATATATTTACTAAGTATTCCATAAATTTTACTCAGGACTACTGCAACACAGTAGTCGGTCAGAACAATGCGTTTGGAGCGAGTTTAAATACGGAAAGTTGGAAAGCTTGCGTGCGACAATCCAGACTAGTGTCCGCGCATTTGGCGATTCGCGCCTCCCTCCGCAAATTTTAAGAAAAAAACCCCGACTGTTTATGCAGATAACACTTGTGTAGGGTATTTACATAAATAAATCACTTTATTAGCACGAAGTGCTAATTAGGTACACTATCAGATCTATTAATATGATCTTTGAAATATCTCACAGCTTTCAGAATTGGCGGGGTTTCTCAAGGTCTGGCGAGGGCGAGGCATGAGTTCAACTGTTGGTGTGAATTCATTTCGCTTCATGTTTGTCACGCCCTTATATTGGTGTTGCTAATTGATTAACAATCAGTTGATTGATTTAATGGCTGATTGATTCATTGATATTGATTGATTTGGCCCGTTCTTGTAGTTGGTAAAATTTACACAATAGTATCGTTACCTTTAAAATGCGAATATTGAAACTTCTTTCCAGTACCAACACTGTAAGCCTTGAATGCTGTGACACCTTCGGAGGAGAATGAAAAGTTGTTGAATGAGCTAATTCCATCCCACTTCACTGTGTTCTTCTTAGCTGCTCTATTTCTCTCTTGTCCACCTCTAACAATGGTCACTCGTACACCAGCAATGCCGCCATGGGACTGTATGGCTTCAAGGAACTCCTGAGGTGTGGTAACAGAATTGCCTTCATCAATAAAACGTCTTACATGAGACTTGATTTGGGCAGCTTTTCTGTCGCATGCACCCTTCCCTCCCTGTGGGTCGCTGAAATCTACTTGTCGGACTTGGATCCCAGTGTTTTCACTAACTTATTTGCAGCTGAGTATGGTATTAGCACAATGGTAGCATCCGGCGTTGTCTTGCCGAAAATAAACATCAGTAATTTCAGGATGCTGGCCTTTCAAACTTTGTAAAATGTGTTGCATGATGGACACAACAGCTGGGCTATCTTGAAGGCCAGATTCTAGAATGTGCACCAGGGTTTGAGATTCAAGCTTTTCATTTTTCTTTCTCATACACACCGATATATGCCATGATATTCCTTTTTTTCCAAAAAAGTCGGACTGTGCTTCTCTGTACTGAGTTGGCAAAAATTTCATGGCAAAGTCCTGCACGATAAGGGAAGATATTTCACTCAATTTGTCGACAACTTGCAGCCGGCATTCATCCTGATGAACCATCCTAATCTGATGCGCTTTCCATGCTAGGACAGCTTCGACTGCATTTTGAACAAGGAAGAGATTCTCATCTTTGTCATCTCCACATGAGAATGTGGTGTTCTCGACTTTCGTCATAATGGTATTTAGAGCCTATATATAATAAGCTCAGCAAAACACCATTTCGACTAGTAGTTATACAATAGCGTTTTTCTTAAGACTTATTATCGTGCTCATGGGATTCGCTTGTGTTTTAATTCCCTTATTCGTAGCTAAAGCAGACACATTTTAATTAATACCTTAAAAACGTGAAAAAGAAGAGAGTTTATGTTATACGTCAAGTGGTAACCTTACTCGAGAATCCTGATAAGGGAACAGAGAACAGCGCGGTGGGCGTGGAGCGAGCGCGAGGAGAAGGACGCACGCGGGAAGCGTGATGACAAGGCGGACCCCTGCTTCTATCACTCACGCTTTGCTTCACGCGCTTCGCGTGAACACCTCTTCTCCTTCCATTTTCCGCGTTTGCTACGCATTCCTGAAAGTGCACTGACGAAATGTGTACCTCTTTTAGTCTTTCACACCCAATGCACAGACGTTCATGGTTATGGTCACATTGTTCCTGATACTCGGCAGCTTTTGGATCACTCATAGCGAAGCTTCTGCAATGATCGGCCACGGAACTTGCTTTACTGATATGAACCTAAAGATATGGAAGGGATCGAGGCTTCAATATCCTCTATGAGCGTGATTATCTGTTTCCCTCCAAAAACAGTCCCGGGAAAAACAATTACTAGTTTTTGCAAGTGCAACTAAATTTTCCAGAACAGCTGGTTGTCGACATAAAACGTAAACCTCAGTTACGTCTGTGAAGGGGTTCTAGTTACAATTATAATTTCACAAATATATTAGTGGAGGGAAAAGGTCATGATATTCTGTGCACATATTATTTGGATTGATTAAGGCTTTGATTCTCTCAATTTTTCCAAACCACAACGTAACCCGGCATTTTTCCAGTAACTCGGACGGTTAGCACTGCAATTACCTTGTAGTCCCCTTTGAGATATTGCTTTCCCTGTTTCAGACTTTCTCTTAAATGGCAGGCCTCTATTGTGTCCAGTCCTTGTACTGATTCCAACGCATCAACAACAGTCAACAGGTCATCAAAGGCTTTACCACCATCAGCTACGTAGTATTCCAGACCTTGCAGTGATTTTCGAACAGAGGCAGCACATGAATTCGATAATAGCCGGAGAAGGGTTCGTTTACCTAATGGCACGAAGTCGCGTTCCTCACAGAAGGCAATATACTGCTCTACAACTCGGCTGGGAATCATTAATCGGATGACATTTGGAATTTCAACTGTTTTTCCACAGGACAACTTAATGTTTTTGGTGCCAAATGGTAGGTCCTGGATAACATTACTGCTTGTGACAAAGTCCAAGAAGTGAACAACTTTACTGGAATCAACTCGTTCTCTTGGCTGGCACGTACTTGCGGGGGCTGCAGCACCTCTTCCGAACTGTTCTTTATGCTTCTTAGCTTGGGTTACTTGATATTGATTTATTCCTGGGATCAACTCTTGTAACCTTTTGAATGATAGTTTATCGGCAATGATACTAAGGATTTGTCTTCTATTTTCTGGGTCAGATAGCTCGTTGTAGCTTTCTATCAGTGTCATAAGGAAATCTGTGTTTGCACTCATTGTTTGATCGTCCATGTCTTCCGTTGTAATATAATTCAATATTGCTTGTAAAAGGCTCTCTGCGTCTTTTGGAGCAAGAACACGAACGGCTTCTGAAATTATTTCTTTTACTTTGGACACATAAAAAGCTCTCGTTTTTTTGCTTGCTGTCTGACATGGAACTTGTAATGTACAAGGAGAGGGCTCTTTTCCAGTTGTTACAAGAAAACTATTCAGAGCTTCGAATGACACTGACTCCCCTTCAGTCTCACTTTCTTCTTGGTCACTGTCTGACAAATACATTGAACACTCTGCTGTTACGTCAAGTACCGCTGCTTCTGACGTCATCACAGTCTATAACAAGAAAGGAATATGTCATGCAAATCTATTGTCTTCTCGTCAGATAAAAAACATCCATAAACAAATTAAGGAAACACTTTGCCATGCGGCCAATGGGGACGTTTTCAACATATATGAGGCGACTAACCTAGCCGGTTTGAAACGCCAATTGTTAGACATTCAGGTAACTCAAGTAAACGAAATTATTTTGATTCAAATACCTCCGTATCCTTAACCTCGTTCTGGATATAATTTCTGCATCGTCTACATATACCTGCAAAAAAATATTGAGTATATTAACGACTGTAATATCGATATAAAATACCCTATTTTTTCTCTCGTTTCAGTTCTATTTGGGAAATTTATCAAAGCTAAACATAATTAAATCAAATCACGGCAAAATAATGCTTAAAAATAAGTTCACACTAGTACATTTTCCCGTATTGCCTCCCGGCAGGTAAGCAGGTTTCTTCCAACCCGGCATTCGCCAATTCCCTTTTTTTCTTCTTCTCAAAGATGAGTGCACGCAAGGTCCGGGTAGTGGGTTGCGTGTACGCTCCATAAATTCGGTGACGTGATCAATTCGCGCCAAAAATGAGTGTGCGAAAGGGAAGGCCTGGGTACTAGGCTGTCAATCCGCGTGACTGATCTTGACTATGTAGCTCTATCACTTTGATCCCAGTTCAAGCATTTCTAAATTGCTTTGTTTGTTTTCTGCTTGAAAAGGAATGAAACGTCATTTACCGACTTGGGTGACATTGTCTCTTTTTTTTGCATTGCATGCATGCTCTTACATGAAAGGAATATTTGTATACCGTAACTGAATTAGTGGATTGAAAAGGCGCCAGATAAACGTGCTTGAAACACAAATAAAGTAATTGAATTAAACTTAGTATGTCTGCAATAAAGTCCAAACATGAATGATACCAGTTATTTTCCTCATATGCGGTGAAAAAAGTTATGATGTAGCCATGCATAGCTTTGTCGCAATTTAACCACGTGTCACAAGTTTGTGAAACACTATTTATTTGTATTTTGATACGCCGTGAAATGAACATGTTTTGGAACATTTCCACACTGGCGGCAACTGTAACTATGAATAGAGAGATGTTTACTTTTCCGAACGATCTCATTCAACATAAATTTTTTGAAAATACTGAGGCGAATTATCACTGTCAACAGTGATCGGGTTTTAAGGCAACGGTATGAATAACATTTCATTATTATTTTGTTCATCTCCCTATTTCCCAGTTACAGTGAACTGGCACCTTACTCGAGCCAACAGGAACAACCTTCCCGGTAGCAAGAAATAACTTCTTTGCTTGAAAGCCATTAACTGCTCGGTCCGCTTTTGCTTTCCCTTTCTTGTGTGCAGCGATCTCCTCAGGAATTTGGCAAAACGCCGCTTTCCCTTCCAATAGATTCCTAAAGTGCACCGGTGCAAGGCGCAAACAGAGTAACCTGACAGGGCCTCGGCATCAAATAGTCCTTATAATAAAAATGAATGCAATTTTTAATAATGGAGAGTGAAATACTGTATTACACGAAAATAGAAAATATGAATATAAGAACTGTATTCAATTCCACCGAAGGATTCAACCACAGTACCCTCAAATGGCTCGTGATATCGCGAGTGCATTTATCAATCGTTGTGGTCTCGTCAAAAACAATTTCTCCGTGCGTATATGAACCGCAAGGAGTCTTAAGTAAGTTACCAAAGAAGCAAGTTGACTGTGACATTTTTTTACTGTAACACAAATCACGCGGTGTTTTGGAAAATTTCCCCGCCAACAACAGGAAGTACATAAACAAAATCCGTGGTCAGCGGTTATGTCAGGCCCCCCAAAAATGATTTTTACGCCATTATTGGAGAAATTAAAAATAAATATAAAATGATTTTTTTTTCCATAGTGGAATCCCAAAATGTCAAGGAAAAAAGAGGCCTTTCAGTATAACGTGAGAAAAAAATAATAATATGGCGACAGGAGCCATAGCGAGCAGTACCTACCTGACATTCCATAGAGCAAGATCCAGCATTGCAGTGAGCAAAATCTGTGTTGCATTGATCGAATGACGTTGGCTGGAAGTTGTTAACAGTATATGGGGGATCTGCTAGAATTCGCAGTAATTATGGCTGCAAAAGAAACCATTTTGGCCAATACTACGTCACGCAAGACAAGATGGTAACGCAATTGAATTTTCGGTCAGCGGAATAACAAACGGAAATACATGTATATATTTCGATTCAAAAGGATTTTATGTTCAAAATTGACTAACAATTTTGGATCTCAAACGATCAAAACATTCTACGAACAAGGAAGTTTCCCTTGAAGCATTCATCACGGCCTGACAAGAAGTGAATACCAAACAGTACGATATCCAATATGGCGTGACAGCAGCATCGATCGGTGGAACATCGGATGATGTTTAATATGAAGCTGTTTGCGGTATTTTGTGGATACGTTCGCAGTTACAGCATATTACAGAGCATATTACTGTAAATGCAACCATTTGGAGCTGATCCAAAGATGATAACTGGTGGTTTCGACGCGGCGGTATTTACCATGGCCATCCGGAAACGGAACGAGACTTCAGAAAGCATCAGTGAATTCGGCGTGATTCCTCGTTGGCTCTGAGATTGTTCTTGAACTGAAAACTTTGTAAATGGTATGTACAACATCAATTGTTTATTTTAAGTTATATTTGTGTGCTTAAATTGACTGCACAGTACAGTTTTATATTTTTTGGCCGGTAACCTGAGTGTTATTATTTGCATAAATTAACAGTTTCAGATTGGATGTGCCGTTCAGAAAATAATTTGTTATATAGTCGCTTAAATGCAAGCTACAAAAGTGAGATATTTTCAAATTCTAAATGATAGAGAAACAGTGCAGTGGTAAGTTGCTACAAATAGCATTATTTAAGACCCGGAAAGTGGGCATTGAAAATGGCGGAAAATTAGCATTTTGCCCAGGGTATGAAGTGTAAATTATGTGTTCTGCAAAAAATATTTGAGTGCTCGCGGACTTTTTAGTACCAAACGATTCACAAAAGACTAAATATTCATTTTCAACTTGAAATTTGATCAAAATATGAATACCAGTTTGGGTTTTTTTTAGTCAAAGATGTCTCATTTTCAGTTTTTCAAAATGGCGGTTCCCCCCCTTACAAAGGACAGGGGGCCAGGGGGGCCCCAGGGGGAAAACGGAAAATCTGATGCCAGATTTGTAGAGTGGAAGGATGATATTATACTAGGATACCAGCAGAATTTTAAACAGTCTCCTGCATTTTGAGATAATCAGCCAACAAAAACCCAATTTTCAGGGTTAAAAATAACGCGAAAAATACATTTTTGGGCATAAACTTCCCCCCTGATGCCAAGACCAGATTAGTGCAAGAATTAAAAAAAATATCATCATGAATGTTTCCGCCCCAAAGGCTAACTACACACAAAATATGAGGGAAGGTTTATTTTGACCATTTCCAATTTGGCTCCAACCTTAGCGACATTCGTTCTTAAGTGTTTACTGTTTCCCTCGGGACCAGGTAACGTGTTGATTTGTTGTAAACAAAAGGCACTGATGATCAACGCGTTACTGCGTCTGCGTATGTTGCTTGCGCTTGTCATGGCTTGTGCTTGCGTCGCTAGTGAAACCAGGCTTAAGTGTTTTTATTGTAGCGTGCGGGACGAGACTTGCACCGGACGAAGAAGAATATTCCAATTTGGGGGTTTCAATACACTCACCCGCGGACAAGCTCTTAAAGTACAAGAAAATAAGGCAGTTCAATAATATATCTTTTATTCAATGGTTTTGACTACTAAATTGCGTGGATATTTTGCTCATTACTCGGCAACTCACAAAATGTCCGCGCATTATACGAATGAACAGAAAATAAATTAATGGTTGCCATAGAACAGTACATGTGGTTTATTTATTTATGTTATGTTCTAATTTGTCTTTTGAATATTCTGGTTATGAAGCTAAATTTACTCATTATTAATTTTTAATTTTAGTTTGTCTCGTGTTGATTTGTGATCGTCCACGGTTGTCCAGTTGTCAAGGTCAGCCCACGTGATCTTATCTTGGTTCCAAATTCTATTTGCGTTTTGTCTCAATGGTTTGGCATAAATAGTTCCCACGGCTATTGTAAATCGTAAACTGAGTTTACGATTTACTATTATTGCTGACCTTGACTGAGACCTCCGCGAAAGCCTGAAACTTATGATTTTAATTGACTTTTAGAATGTTGTTTATTATGTTTGCATTGTCTATGTAGGTGTGGTTCTTGGTTCGGTTTGGTTCGTTAGGTCGAGTAGCGCAAATTTCTCACGGTTCGAGACCCTGACTCCGACTTGTAAGTTAGTAGAAGTTGTAGTAGAAACATGATTAGGAAGTAGTAGTAGTAGTTGAAGCTGAATGTAGAAGCTGTGTTTGCTGAGCTGAAGTCCTATGGAAGCAGATAAAGAGACTTCTTGGTACCTCCCAGCTTAGCGAGCGGTTTAACATCCCAACATTCTTATGCTACCTGCTGGTTGTCTAAAGGTTATTCAAAAATCCAGTCTCGTAGCGTGATTCTTTTCTTTATTTATGTCTCTCCGGTCCTTCGGAAACAGAATGGAAAGGTCAATCAAAGCGTATTCACTATTCATGAATTTGTAATGGCTGCGGAAGTTTCTTCGTATAAGCGCGTTAGTTCAGTTTATTAAGCGCTTTGTAATGGAAAAGCAGTATGCCCAGTATGGATGGTGGAAAGCTATTGGTATCATTATTCTGGGCTTTACAGAACTATCAGGTAGTGTAGATATTTTGTGTTTGAACGTGTTTGAGTTGTTAGTCTTAAACATTGCACATTAGTATTTAGCACTCCCGTGTATCATTGGCTTTGGTTTGCTTGCTTTCACTAACAATACTGGATCATGGAAGTACAGTATTCCTTCTCAATTCCAATCATCCTGTCATGTTCAGAATACCAACATTTACATTTTTTGCAATGATTACGCACCCTCAGGCATGGGATTTTGCAAACGTTACAAATTAAATATATTCAAAGCGACCTGTATCACAATACTTGATCATGAAAGACCTTGAGCTATCGAGAACGCCTCACTTTTAAATGTGGGATTATATCATCACAACATATTGCCAAAGTATTAGTACATGTACGTCGATTTTTCTTTATTCGACTTGAAATTGATTTGAATATATAAGCAACACAAAAATTGGACAACATTTGATGCGTATCAATTTTCGTTCGCTCATTTTCTAGCGATAAAGCTCCATACAAATTCTTATATTTTGCCACCGATTAGTCACTGGAGAAGAGAATTAGTAGACACTTTTTAATAGTCAGACAGCTAACTGTCGAAATTAATATGTTTTCACCTTCACAAACATCACTTACAACTACAATTTTCAGAATGTTGATCTTGGGAACTCATTACCAGGTCTTACCAAGGTGGCCCGCGGTTATTTATTGGAGCGGAGGTTCCCTTAAACTACTTTTCGGCAGGAAAGCGTCAACTGATTTCTCTAATTTTTGGTATTCAAAATAAGGAATCTTTAAATTTTAGAAGGCTTTTAATTTTAGGGCAAACAAAATTTAAGATTTAGAGATACAAGCGCTATTAGAAAACCTTGTTTTTTACGAAATCGCGAATATTTTCATAAAACGAAGATAGATTTTTTTCTAATTACGTTCAATAAGTTCCAAGATTTCAATGTTTACTGTGAGCAAGTTTCCACAAAATCGGCTGCATAGAAATTGCTGCACAGTTCACTGCTGAATTTTAGCTTCAAAATAATATGCTCGTGTATTTGCTTCATCTGTTGCAAGAACGCTTCAATAATGCTAAGATCGCACCTATTATTAGAAAGCTTGATACCACCTAAACCTTTGCTGAATAATCGGAAAAGATCGGAAATTCCCAGTAAAAGTTATAAGCAAATGAAGAACAAGATGTTTATAGTGCGTAATTTGTGAATTTCAAAATATTCACGTTTGTTCGACTTGTGAAAAAACTACCGATTTGTTTTCCGTAATTGTTAAGTATGATAAAATCCAGCATATATAAAAACGACCTCGCCTAGTTTTGGGCGTGTAGCCTCGACGAAGCTCGGCGAATTAAGTCGTCAAGTTAGCTACTTCATGTCCTCCATTTTACCAATGCTTTGAAAACCCCTCGTCTTCCGTAAATTATTCCAATTTGCCAATAATGAACGATCAATGACATTCCAAGGAAATTTTCGATGATCCGTAATTCCTAAGTGACAAATAAATTCCAGAACGCGGCAAGTTTGAATAATTTACGGAACACGAGGGGTTTTCCTAGCATTTGTAAAATGGAAGACATGAAGCAGCTAAATTGACGAGCCAAATTATCCGAGCTTCATCGACGCTACACGCCTGAAACAAGGTTAGGCCGTTTGTATATATGCTGTATTTTATCATACTTAGAAATAAGCGAAAACAAATCGGTAGTTTTTTCAAAAGTCGAACAAACTTGAATATCTTTTAGTCTCTGCTAAAACCGACCAGTCGATTTTTCTTCGAAATTTGGATTTTTCTCATATGCTGGGATTTTGAAGCCTTTACCAAAGTAATCACTAAAATGAGTTTTATTTGATCAAAAATTCTAACTGGAGTTATTTATGATCGATCAAAGTTTGGGCCGGTTGGCACTAATTTCGGGGCCCCCGGAACTGAAAAAATGACGCATATTGCCGTCGCCGTGAAAAAATAAATATTCGTCCTAAAGATCCAATTCTTTTTTTAATCTATAGATATATCATAGAAGTTTGTTCAGACTGTTGCAATTAGAATTCAATTGTGTTACTTCGGCGGTAAAAACTAGATTTTCTACCACACCTAAACGAGTTTTGAACGAAACACGAAAATAGCTCAACTTTGAGGGCAAATTTTAAAAATGTGGCACCTGTTTCAGACTGCTTAACTACATAAACAAAAACTAGAAATGACCGTTAATTCGAAACTAAAATAAAATTTGTCTGCACACTACATTTGCAACTCTAACAACTGTTTGAATTTTGGGAAATTCTGAAAATGTAACAGAAACGAACACATTCGCTCTCACAGTGTGTTCGGAGAAATTCACTTACTATAATCTCTTATCTGGCTTCTGATGTAATTTTTGGTCTCTTCAGTAATCCTTGATTCCTATTAAGTAACGTCAGAACTCTAAACGTGTCCCTCCAGCTATATCGTTACCAACTAAAAGATATTACATGTAAGATACGTTCATCATTGAGATCTGTATCGAGCGTGACGGTCACATCACAACGTAGCAAGAACGGTCTTCTTTGCATTACTGACCATAATATTGTTCGAAGCCGCTTTGATGATGTAGATTAGTCTTGAATAGTTTGTAGAGGCATCTTGACGACTACTATTACACCACATGAACAGTAAATAGAGCCGCGCATCGAAGGATGGAAGGAAGAAAGGAATGCTGCGATGTTTACACGTGTAATCGTTCCCAGTCCCCTTGCGGTTTCGATGCTGTTACATTTTCAGAATTTACCAAAATTCAAACAATTGTTAGTGTTGCAAACGTGGAGTGCAGACAAATTTTATTTTAGTTTTGGATTAAAGGTCATTTCTAGTTTCTGTTTATGTAGTTAAGCAGTCTGAAACAGGTGCCACATTTTTAAAATTTGCCCTCAAAGTTGAGCTATTTTCGTGTTTCGTTCAAAACTCGTTTAGGTGTGGTAGACAATCTAATTTTTACCGCCGAAGTAACACAATTGAATTCTAATTGCAACAGTCTGAACAAACTTCTATGATATATCTATAGATTAAAAAAAGAATTGGATCTTTAGGACGAATATTTATTTTTTCACGGCGACGGCAATATGCGATATGCGGCAATATTAAATTCACAAATTACGCACATAAACATCTTGTTCTTCATTCGCTTATAGCTTTTCCTTGGAGTTTCCGATATTTTCCGATTATTCAGCAAAGTTTTAGATAACATTAAGCTTTCCAATGATAGGTGCGATATAATAATTATTTTAGCGTTCTTGCAACAGCTGAAGAAATACACAAGCATATCATTTTGAAGTGAAAATTAAGCAGTGAACTGTGTAGCAATTTCTGTGCAGCCGTTTTTGTGGAAACTTACTCACAGTAAACCTTGAAGTCTTGGAACTTATTGAACGTAATTAGAAAAAAATCTATCCTCGTTTTATAAAAATATTCGCGTTTTCTTAAAAAACAAGGTATTTTAATAACGCTTGTATCTCTTAATCGTTTATTCCGATTGCCCTAAAATTACAAGCCTTCTATAATTTGAAGATTCCTTGTCTAGATTACCGAAAATTACAGAAATCGGTTAACGCTTTCATGCGGAAAATTAGTTTTTAAAAAGGGAATAACCAATAAATAACCGCGGGCCACCTTCGGTGTTTCATTCTGAAATATCAAGGGAAAAGGGCAACCGAATCATTATTATTCACGCATAGCAATGCCGAAACATTGATGCTCTGCACGAAATACTTGTCAGGACTGAGATGACTTCGAATGAGCGAGTTTCTATCGTATTAATCAATATTAAACAAGAAGCTTAGAAAGCTTATACTTGGATTTTAAATTCCAGTGCTTTGCCGGTTGCTGTAAAAGAAAAAAAATACGACTGTCAGTCTCTGAGCTGTCACGCAAGACACGTTAATGGTGGTTTGCGTAATTCAGAATTTTAAACTAGCTCAATCCTCAGGGGGTTGGAAGATAATGGCCATTTTCCATGTGCATTTGATTGGCAAGTGTGGACATTTGACCCAAAATTGTTTATTATGGGTGACGTACAATCGTAGCTGAAATTCGTCCCAGACAACAAACCAAATCACGCTGAAATGCGTTCACAGCAATGATTACAACAACGACTACAGCAACGACTAACAGCAAATTCGCAAGTCAAGTTAATTTCTGCGGTATCCGTGACTCATACCAGTTATTAAAGGCCGTGGTACTCCATATCAATGATGTTCGTGCCGAGCGCGTTACGATACATCAGCAATACTTTCCGCTTCGGCTATAACAACAACAAAAAAACAGCAATCAATAACAGTTATTCTTCGAGGACGCGCCGGATATGAGCTGATATATATAACCAACGAGGCGCTTGTTTTAGTAAATTTTCAAACACTCAAATAACCGGAAGATGCCCCCAAAAAAAATTCCGCTCCAAGAAAAATACATGCCTACAAATGCAACTGAACGAGCACTGCATGCAAGGAAGCCTGAAACAACTTTGTTTACGGGAAGTCCCGAACTGAAACCAATACAAATCTGCACACATTTAAACTGAATGAAAACCTGTTTACACTAACCTGTTCAGTATCGTTACCTTGTGTTTAGAAGAGGCTTGTCAATTCCAGTTGGAGTAAGCTTTCAAAATCAACACAATAAATATCGGGAACGAGAAAGCATAAATATCGCAGTCGATCGATCGTCAAGCGTTGGTGATGGTACAATCGAAGAGGACCACTTCACAGTGAAATTATCTTCGAAGATCACTCTTTTTCTCTCCATCCATGTAGATATTGACGCTTTCCTTTGCGTTTTACTTAACAGTGAACGTGATTTTAACTGGCTCAGTTTCGCTGCAGTTCAACACAATTAATTCCGTAGTCGTGCACGATTTGCTCGCCGTAAACAACCCGTTCAGCTGTTCATTCAACTTGTAAAATGAATATAATGTTCAGCTCCACAATTATTTCTGATCTTTCCATTTTAAGCGAAACCATTTGCAAAATTTTCCAGAATATACCAAACTTTAGAAGACACAGAGCGAAGATTAAAATTCTGCTTTGCTCTCTTTTCATTCACGGTGCTAACTGAACTGGCAGACCGCGCCAGCAGTTTTTGCCGCCGTTTTCATACAAACCATGCTTCATTTAGATTGAACTGAAAAATCACTGAGTCGATTAAGAAATTTAAAAAAAGTAATACTGAAGTTTAACATAAAGCTAGTGATGTTTTTAATCAAACAATTATTCCATTCGCCCTTGTTGGATATACAAGTACAAGAAATTCATCATTTTTCCATATTTGGTCAACTTAAGGATAATGGCTCAGATCCAAAGAGGAGGGAACCAATCAGAAAGCTAGAAAATCATTATCCAGAGGTACAAATTTACTAATTGTCAATATTATTTTTTCCCCTGTTCCTACTAAAACTTACAATAGATAAAAGAGCATCGTTTTCGGAAAATTACACATTATTGCCCTAGCTTGAAGTAATCACACTGAAAAGCGTGCATAGCAATGACTACAACAACCAATATATGCATGCACTACAGCTACAACGGCTACAGCAAGGACAGTGCTAGATCACGAAACAGCGAAACGAAACACCGAAACAGCTATTTTTTATAATGTTTTTTTACTGAAATAATTTCCGATGGAAAGCTAAAGATACGTGAAACAGTAGTCTCCATAAAGAGTTTATCTTGCGTTGCGTGAGGACACAAATCAGTGGCTTTTTCTTACCTTGACACGAGCTCTCGGTATTAGATAAGTACTCTAAATAAAAGATAAGGGCCAATAAGGGGGGTAGAAACTAACCTTAAAAATAGACTTGGCCGTACGGTGCCGGGCAACCGAGTGTGCGCAGTAGCCCTCAAATAGTTGCTAGAGGGATTGTTCCACGGGAACATACTAACAATAAAAAAGCATGTCAGACGTACAAGAAATTCACACTTAAAATTAGTCAGTGCAAGATAATAAAAATGTGTTTTTCCTTGGTTGTTTTCGCTCGAAATCCGATCCAGAACGAAGACGTGTTCTTTTCATTGTTAGCTGATTTCGCTTCACCTCGTGTATTACGATAAACGTTTTCATCACGTCGCTTCCTATTCCAGTAGCACTGCTTCACGTCGCGTATCCGAAAGACTCTCGCTAAGGCCTGAAAATGCAGCTCAGACGGATTTTTCGCTTGTTTTTTCACGCTGCCGAGATATTTCACGGCGTCGTGAAAGATGAGGCCAAAAATCCGCCTGAGCTGCGTTTGCAGGTAGGCGACACGCGTACAGCTCTGCGCTGAGAGCTAGAAAAAGTTTTCAGAAGAAAACAAGTTTGGGTTGATGTCATTCTTAGCAACGGCTTGATTGACACAGGTTTTGCACTGTTGGTCTATTACCCGGCACCACTATGTCTTCAAAGAAAAGTACCGGCTTTCTATCCCCCCATGGTTCACATCGATAGAAAACTGATTAAGTCCCAACATTCACCATTTCAGCAAGCTAGATACGATATTACAGCACTCAGCACCAGGTTTGTTAAAATTGTTGTCCTTGTCTGGTAATTCAATTTTGCAATAAGCTAAGGAAAACAGCCATCTTTCACCAAGGGAGCGCCATTTTAAAACTCAGTTTTACAGTTGTTCATTATAAACTTCACAAGTCATTCAAAATGATTTGATTGTTTTACTTCCAAATATGTAAAATACACAAGGAAACCTAATTCCTTAATTATTGCATCGGGCCAGTTCTGAGGAGTATAGTGGATTGAAAGAAGCTCGTTCGTGTCGTAATTTGTTGAACACAATCATTACAAAACAAAATTGCATTATAAACACTTATGGAAGTACTCTTGGTATTTATTGGATTGAAGAATCAATTCCACAACTATACATTTCCACAACTAGCAGCAACTTTATCGGAATTCACAATCGAGTTCTCGGCTTATGTGCACCATAGTTTAAACGTCGCTGAATTGCAAGCTTTAAACTCGGATGATTTTTTTAGCACGAGTCAGTGTTAGGTACATGTAAGCACTGCAGTAATCCTGAGAAGTGTTTATCAAGAACGGCAGCCATTTTGAGAATTGTCACACAGCTTGAGGCCGCGCACGTAGAAACACGCACATTGCGCATATAACCACAATCCTTTGCGTCGTTTATCTTTCCGCGGACCACAATACTTTGCGTTTAAAGTTGCCTACGGCAGCAATAACATTGTAAAAACTGACTAGTTAATATAACCAATTAAAATGGTTGCCAAATGCATCTGAGAGAACCCATTTTTTTTATTCACTTTGACCTATTTTAAATGGTTTGAATTAACTGGTTTCTTTTGGTTTGAAATAACTAATTATAAAAAGTTATTATAACCATTGATTGGGTTATTTTGACATTTCTTTTTAGTTGTAATAAACCAATTTTTCATGTTGTTTTAACTATTATAAATAGTGGGTTTAACCTGTTTATTATAAGTTAGAATAACCGTTACCTTTGGTTAAAGTGACTTTTTTTTTAGGTCAGTAACCTCGCAAATTGGTTATTTTAACCAATTAAAAAGGTACCCAGGGTGCATCTGAGAGAACCCATTTTTATTAGTTACTTTTTGTTAATTTAACTAAAAAAAATGGGTTAAACAAAGTAGTTATTTTAAAGGAGCAGTTTAACCCCAAAATAATCAGTTGTTTTAACCCTTTTAAAAAGTTGAAACAACAGTTTAAAATACATCACATTAACAAATAGTTTTAGTCATAACACTTTATTATGCTGCTGATGACTAGAACGATACTAATATAACGCCGTATTCCTCTCACTACATCCACATCTGTTTGACGGCGTGAAAGGCTTTGTGGGGCTTTCCTGCATAAAAAAAATGTTAAAAACTTAAGTAATTGCAATGCATATAATATTAATATTGTTATAATAATTATTTAGTCATATTTTCATTTCTTTTGATTTCTTGTTGGCTTCCATTGTTAGTAGCGCTGAAAATGACATGCGGCCCGAGTTTGTAATAAACGACTCGAATGTTTATTTCATGAAATACCGGGTCCTAAAGCTGAGTGACCAATCGTCAGTAATTTCCACATTAAAAAGGGACGGGGCTGACTACGACTTTAGGGGGTTAAAATACGATAAAAAGACAGATTGAAGGAAAAGAGTCAACTTTCATTTACCAGCTGTTATGAGCCCAAGCAAGGCTGCCATTAAAGACAACCTCAGCTAGGAATTGTCAGTAGGCAAGCACAAGTCTTACCTTGACAATACAATGGCTCGTTTAGCTGACAGAAAGCAACCTTTCCTAATAACTGATCAACCGGATTCATCAATCACAGTTACTATAAATCACAAGGGAACTGGGGTTTTGTTTGAATGGAAATTACCTCCGAAATGCCAGACTGCTTATTTAAGAAACATACTCAATCTACAAACCTGCGTGCGTTGCCAGTGAACTGTTTCTTATTAGCGCCCAGACCCCTCTAAATTATGCGAGCGTGGAACGCACCATTCACGCATCGCGCTTCACGCGTGTGCATTCTAGTAAATATCTTACGTAGCCTAAGCCAGTTGTAAGCTGAAGTATAAAACCCCGATTTCTGAAGTTCTCTTATATCAATTTTGTTATAACGCGAGAAGGTAAACTTTTACGTTTCCTTGATTGTCGCGCAAGGAAGATTTACTTATTTATGATGTAACGGAACACCTTGTTTTAGGCGCGAAGATTAGAGCGGCACAAATTCAGTTGGAAGCTTTTATTCTAAATTCTAAGATGCCAGTATAATTTGCGTCAGTTCAGCTGCTATAAATCGTCGCACGTTAGATAAATGATACCGCTACCTAAAACAAGTGCGTTACTACCGCGCGCTACGATACAGACAACAAAGACTGCTAGTCCAGCAATATCGTGCAAAAAAATAGTCGAATTGTGCACTTTCTGTGAAAAGCACCAAATTTGGCACACTTGTAGTTCTGAAGCTGCTGATCAATTCTAGCTATGGACCCCCTCGGATCCATGACGGGGGGAGGCAAAATTGGCCACCAGGGGGGAGGGGTGGTGTCATTTTTTGTATTTCTTCTTATAAAGCACAAAACGTGATCCCAACTGCCCTAAATTAGGCCAAATTCCTAAACTTGGTTCACTAAACAATTTAAACTCTAGACAAAGTCAAGGGGGGTGCAAAGGTTGTACCTGAGGGGGGAGGGGTGGTGAGTTTTTGGGATTCCTCCTAATAAGACACAAAACGTGTTCCCAAGTGCTCCAGATTAGGCCAAAATGCTAAACTTGGCTCATTGAACAATTAAAAATATGTTCAGGGGGAGGCACAATTGAGCACCAGGGGGTGGGGGTGGTGACAATTTTTGTATTTCTCCTAGTAAGGCACAAAACGTGATCGAAAACAAAACGTGTAAGTGCTCCAAATTAAGTCAAATTGCTAAATTTGGCTCACTGAACAATTTATATTATGGACCCCGTCAAGGGAGTCATTGTGAAATGTTGGAAAAATAAAACATCTAGATGATAATTATAGCCAATTGTCACCCTAAATTATTGTAGAAATGACCAGGAATCTGTTATCTTAAATTATACTGTCTCAAGAAAGTCGCCTATCAGGGGAAACCAGGCTGTTAACACATTAAAGGAGAACTGTTCCCTGTTTTCTCAGTTATACATTTCCTGCCAGTGCGTCAAGGTAATATCGAGGAGTTCTTCGCCCATGAAAACCAAGCCCATCCCCCGTCGATCTCTAAATATGGAGAACTGCGACTTGGAGTTAAATCAGAGTTGTTGAAATCTCTAGAGAATCTGTCAACGGTCCCGACAGCAACAGCAAGTCCTGTAGTCGATGCGTTGCTGATTGAAGCCAGTTGCAGAAGGTTAAGCGTCTAGATGTCATCTGGGACCGATACATAGATGACAGTTTGAAAGCTCACACGCGCAGTAAGCGAGGTCAGGGGATCCGCCGTCGAGTCAAGCCTGATGTACGGTTTCCAGGCAACTGGAGTGAATTCCTGAGGGTCGATGCCAATAAGACAGAGCTCTTTCTATTCCTCGCCGACCAAACCGTATCTCTTCAGTCTGAAGACAAGACCGTTCTCTCTACAAGCGACAAATATGTGCTCTCAAACACGACCACAGACACAGCTCTCATTTCACCCTGTACCCACGAAGAGGCGGACACCAGACTTTTCCTTCATGCATCTGACTGCGCCAGAGAAGGACACAAGAAGGTGATGGTGCGCACGGTAGATACAGACGTCGTTGTTCTGGCCATCTTTACATTCCCCTCCCTTGATGTCGATGAGATGTGGATAGCGTTCGGAGTAGGGAAGCTGTACGGATACATAGCCGTGCATGACATTGTCAAGGCGCTAGGAGATGAGAAGTCTCAGGTCCTGCACGTCTTTCATGCTATGACAGGATGCGATCAAACGTCTGCTTTCTTGGGACGGGGTAAAGGCACAGCTTGGGCAACGTGGGTATCTTTCAGAGACGCTACTGCTGCGTTTTCAAGGTTGAGCAAGTGTCCCTCTGAGAATGATGTCCTCGAGACCATGCAAGTGATAGAGAGGTTTGTGGTTCTGATGTATGACCGGACAAGCCAGTGCGACAATGTAAACGACGCCAGGCAAGTCCTTTTTTCGCAGAAGGGACGATCTCTTGACAACATCCCGCCGACTTCCGATGCACTGCTTCAACACACGAGACGAGTGGCTCTTACAGCTGGACACTGTTGGGGCCAGTCATTGGTATCTCTCCCCGAAATGCCATCTCCTGGAGACTGGGGATGGAGCAAATGCGACACTGGATGGACACCACTTTGGACCACCATTCCAGAGGCATCAAAGGTTTGCCAAGAGCTCTTGCATTGTGGGTGTAAGTCGAAGAATGGCTGCACGGGACGATGCAAGTGTGTCAATGCGGATATGCCATGCACTGCCCTTTGTAAATGTGGCGGAAAGTGCAAGTGAAGTACCTCGAAGCAGGGACATCTTTCAAGAGGCTAGATGGCGAATGCAAGTTGTACAGTGTAAAACAAAGATTATGTATCAGCATAATCTAATTTATGCGGTGCCATGAAATGTAACAATAAGAGCACGTGCTAGTCAGGCTGAACGTATCGGATAACAGACTATTTAGAGTCACGCTCACTTTATTCCGGCCTCTTTTGATCTAGAACTTCACGGGTTCACTTGGAAATTTTAAGGCAAGTACTTACTATGGCTTCCTCGCGCCCCGTGTGTTAGTTTTTGATCATTCTTTTGTTCGCCGACTCTCGATTTTTATACGTAGGCATTGGTTCGATCGCCTCAACCACTCTTTTTCGTTGAGTCAGGCTACAGTGCAATTTGGGGTTTAAGCGGTTTCACGGTTGATAGGGCTTTGCATTCCAGGCTCACCCGTCTGGGATCCTTTCGACCGGACATAGTCATTTTAGAACTTGGGACTAACGATCTTTCCCGTCATGAACCCGCGGTAGTTGGTTCAATGTTAGAGGAGTTCGCTCGCGTTCTTCATGTTGATTATGGGGTTAAGGTGGTTTGCGTTAATCAAATCCTTTTGCGCGATAATTCCCCTGTTTTCAACGCCCGCGCGCGTATTTTAAATCAACATTTAAAGGTCGTATTGGAACCGCTCCCTTTTGCCTTTTTCTGGCACCATCGCGGTTTCTGGCGCTGCTCGCATAATCTTTTGTCAAGCGACGGCGTACATCTCAATGCTTTAGGACACTACAAATTATATCGTAGTCTACGGGGAGCGACACTAAAGGCGTTGTCGCTCTTTCGCAATCTCCCTGGCCTTAGTCGGCCGCTCACATAGTTGGGATTTTTTGTTTTTAGTTCTGTTCATTACATTTCTACGCTACATGGGTCTCGTTCTCCTTGTCTGGCGGCGTGGGTCTATTGTTATTTAATCACATCCATTATGGGTCATGTTCAGTGCCTTTCACTATTGTTTTCCAAAGTCATTATGAGTGTACAACCTTTTGGCCGCTTGTTATTTCAAGCAAGGCCCAATGCACTCGACTTTGGGCTAGTGGTTTTATTTTCCAAGCTATGTTTTGACTTCCATTATTGGTTGTCGGTAGCTGGCACTTTATTTTTATTTTGCGTTGGTCACGCGCCATTCAATTTACAGGCCCATTTATATTATTTGCCAGGGGTCCTCTATGTTTTATTCCCTTTTACGTTATTTCGTTACGTTTGGTTTCTTTGTTTTTTCATTTTAAGCACGTATCATGCCGCCTAAAGGTAAATCAACCCGCTCCCTTAAGCGTAAAGGTACAACCCTGGTGGCTGGCAGCAACAAACGCACTACGCGTTCCAATTCCAAACGTCCGGCTAACCAGGTTTCTGGTAAATCTGCTGTGCCATCCGGAACAGGGGCACCGTCATCCGACCTGGTTGAAGGCACTCCAAAGCAAGTCCTCGCTGACTCTGTTAACGTCGACATTGGGGCCCTCGCCGCCACTATCACCGCGGCCATTTCTCAAGGTCTCCGCGAGGCTGGAATTGCACCATCTACGCCCAGTGCACAGGATCAGCCAGTTCACCAGGAGGCGAATGACGCCATTGCAAGTGATGCCGATGATCTCACTGAATTGCTGCCTGTTGGTAGGTCTGACCAGGCCAAACCTTCTTCCACTTTTCGTAGTGCTAGTGTTAGCCTAGTTTCACGCATACCAGTGAAAATTAAAACTAAAATATGGGCGGATGAATATTTTGAGTTGGGAGCTCTGCTGTCTTCATCACCCGATGATACCAAATATTCTGTTTTGATTTCTAATGATTCGTCGCAACCTCGACTTTGTCTCGAGCCCGCCACCAAAGTCCCACGAATCACCAACATACACCAGTGGGTGTCGGCTTTCAATTCTTTCATTGCCGTTTATACGCAGAAAAAAACATCGACAACAGCCGACCTGCTGAAATACGTCGAGGTTGTGAGGGACATTGCTTCCAAGGGTGGGAATTGGCGCTATTATGACGAGCAATTTCGATATTTGCGACAGTCTAGCCCAACCGACTTTCTTTGGGGCCAGGTCCATTGGGAGTTGTGGTTCCATTTTCTCCATAATTTTCGTGGCCAATCAGGACAGCAGAGCTCTCAGCCAAAGACCGTGCAGAAGTCTCAACAGTTTTTTCCCAAAGGGACTTGCTGGGCCTTTCACGCAGGCAAATCATGTCAAGGGTGTAAATTTGAGCATGTCTGCTACAAATGCGGATAGGGTCACCCGGCTAGCCAGTGTCGTACCAATACCACACACAACTCACACTCTCGCTTCCCGGTCAGTGCCAAATCTCCCACTTTTAGACCCTCGGGAACACCTCAACAGTCCCCCAGTAACTCCAGTCAACCTGGGCAGCTTCAAATTTACCTCGCAGGGTATGACCAGGGTCTTTCGGATTTCCTCCTTGCTGGTTTTAGGTTTGGTTTTAGTATTCCATTTTTTGGGAACGATCACGTTATGAATCGCCTAATCTGAAAAGTGCTTTAGATAATCCCGACGTCGTTCGAGCTAAATTGGGTAAGGAACTAGACGCGGGAAGGATAGTTGGTCCATTTACACACCCTCCTTTTCAAAACTTCCGTTCTTCTCCTCTGGGTGTTGTTCCTAAGAAGACTCCCTCCGAATTCCGACTTATCCATCATCTCTCTTATCCAAGTGGTGCTTCAGTCAATGATTTTATTCCTAAAGAGCTTTCCACCGTCCGCTACGCAGCAATTGATGATGCTATTTCGATAATTAAGAAATTGGGTCCAGGGTGTTACTTGGCTAAAACTGACATTCAGGCGGCTTTTCGCATTATTCCCATCCATCCAAAAGATCATCCTTTACTCGGCATGTGTTGGGAGGGGCGTTATTATTTTGATCGTACGCTACCCATGGGGTTGAGTTTTTCGTGTTGTTTATTTGAAAAATTTTCCACGGCTTTAGAGTGGATTGCTCACCATGTTTTACATGCCACAGCAGTTATTCACGTCCTTGATGATTTTTTATTTGTTGCCCCTTCGCACGCACAATGCCAGTATGATCTCAATAAGTTTCTTCGCCTCTGTAGTACCCTGGGAGTTCCCATTGCTCATGAAAAAACCATGGGTCCTTTCACATGCCTTCAGTTTGTTGGAATTACCCTTGACACAATTACCATGGAGGCTCGTTTACCACAGGATAAGATTGACAAATGTAAGCACTTACTGGGTGGTTTCCTTAGTCGCCGTTCTGCGACCCTTCGCGATTTTCAGTCACTAATTGGCTTTCTAAATTTTGCATGCTCGGTCATTGTTCCCGGTCGGGCGTTTCTTCGCCGACTTATTGATCTCACTAAAAGCATTACCAAACCCCATCATCATATTAAGTTAACAAAGGCAGTCAAAGCAGACCTTCAGACATGGCTCACTTTTCTTGATAAGTATAATGGTAAATCTTTTTTCTTGCCCGACATCTGGGAATCATCACACAGTCTTAAACTCTACACAGACGCAGCGGGGTCTAAAGGTTACGGCGGAATTTTCGGGACTCATTGGTTTTATGGCCAATGGGATGAGAATTGGAAGTCTCTAAACATTACTATTTTAGAGCTTTTCCCTATTGTGATAGCTTTGAGCTTGTGGGGATCTCAGATGTCGAATAAGTGTATAACCATTTTTACAGACAACGGTGCATTAGTTGAAGTTATCAATAGGCAGACATCTAAGGAGCCTAAGGTCATGACACTTATCCGCTCTTTTGTTCTCACTTGCCTTACCCATAATATTCTTTTTCGCGCGCGCCATATACCGGGTTTCTTAAACGTTCAGGCCGATTATCTCTCACGTTTTCAGGTAGAGGAATTCCTAGCTCTAAGGCCCGACGCAGACATCGCTCCGACTCTGATTCCCGAGAGCCTTCTTCCACAGAATTGGTCACTAATTTAAAGGACATGCTCTCATCGGCTTTGTCGCCCTGCTCACGCCAATCTTATCAAAGGGCATGGCAGCTGTATGTCCAATTCTCAGGTCGTTTTTGCGATACCTTCTCGCCAAGTCTACCCCTTGACGTCACGTCTCTAGCATTATTTATTTCCTACATGACAGCCCGAAAATTTGCTCACTCGACAATATGTTCCTACATCTCTGCCATTAGTTATGTTCACAAATTACGGGGTTTGACAGATCCAACGAAGTCTTTTTTAATTTCTAAACTTCTCACGGCGCACCGGCGCGCCAACCCCCAATTGGACGTACGACTCCCAATCACTCGACCAGTTTTACATAGCATCGTCCGGTCCTTAGAGTTTACAAGTTCCTCTTCCTACCAGCGTCTTTTATATACCGCCATGTTTTTAACAGCATTTTACGGCTTTTTTCGCCTCGGTGAGCTAGCGTCCAAGAATACGCGCACCGCGTCCCTTGTTGTGCAATACGATCAACTCACGTTTCTACTGGAAAATAATAGGCCCGTCACCGCCAAGATCTCTATCAGCCATTATAAGCATAGTCTCGCTAAGCGGCCATTCGACATCCTGATAAACCGAGAATCATCACAACCGTTTTGCCCTGTTGATTTTTTACTTCAATTTTGCGCGTCAAGGGGTCACGTTCCTGGCCCTTTGTTTTGCATGCCTGACTTATCACCTATATCTGTCTCGGTGTTTAATCGTCAACTCAACACCTCATTATCCTTTTGCGGCCTTGACACATCCCGGTACAAGCCGCACGGGTTTAGAATTGGCGCTGCTAGCCATGCCGCGGCTTCGGGCCTCTCCGATGCACAAATACGTTTTCTTGGACGCTGGAGCTCCGACGCATTCAAAGTCTATATTCGCCCGGAATCTTTTTGAACGACTTTTTGCGATTTTCTTTTGACTTATTTCCGGACACGAGTGATTCAGACATGGGCTGTCACTCTCTCGTCCGGGGTCGGTTAATCGAAATTCAGCACTGGTTTTCCCCCTCCCTGGGTTTACTCACGGGACTTTTTGGCTGGGGATAGAGCTCCAGTATATCTGTATGCATGTCTATTTTACGGTGTTTGAAGGAGTTCAGAATTACTGATTTCTGCTGTTTTTATTGCATTGAAATGTGAGATATTTCGGGTATGTAATTGTTGCGCTCCAGACAGGGGCTGGTGCACACTTACATAACTGCGTTATTAGTTTTCTTTGCTTGTCAGTACCGTTTTGTCTTCGCTTTTGGATTCTGATATTACCATTTATGTAACGATCGCGTTTCAGTCATGGGCTGGCGCTTCTTTATTGGGTTAATATCTGGTATTTAGTATTCTTTATTGGGTCAATATCTCGTATTTAGTATTCTTAGCACATTGTTTAGCATATAATCGTGGCGTTCCAGACACGGGCTGGCGCACATTTACTGCGTTTTTCATTTTTAAATCTTAGTTTATTTGAGGCACTTTTCTATTTTGCCTTAACGACCATCTCATTCGTTGTCCTATTTTTGCCGATGGCGCTTGTGGGGCTGCCACATCAGTGTGGCTTGTGGCCTTTTTTGACCCCACCTGGATTATGTCAAATTATCAGGTTTTGTTAAATCAATAAACTGCCACGTCGCGTAGCCATTAACTTCCAACATGGTTTCTTACTTTTTCTCGTAGCACTAAATATTTACGGAGCGCCATCGTCAATAATAGACACTCAACTGAGTGGCGCAGCATAAAACAAAGATTATGTATCAGCATAATCTAATTTATGCGGTGCCATGAAATGTAACAATAAGTGCACGTGCTAGTCAGGCTGAACGTATCGGATAACAGACTATTTAGAGTCACGCTCACTTTATTCCGGCCTCTTTTGATCTAGAACTTCACGGGTTCACTTGGAAATTTTACCCTCCACCTCCCCGAGCGGCCAGCCTGGCTCATTGTGCATTTGTAGTTTTCTATTGTAGCTTGTTTTTGGTGTGGCCTTTTTTGACCCCACCTGGATTATGTCAAATTATCAGGTTTTGTTAAATCAATAAACTGCCACGTCGCGTAGCCATTAACTTCCAACATGGTTTCTTACTTTTTCTCGTAGCACTAAATATTTACGGAGCGCCATCGTCAATAATAGACACTCAACTGAGTGGCGCAGCATAAATAGGACTATAATATGTTAGTTAAACTCCCCGAGGATTTTCCATTATCTAAACCCACGTTTTGTGGCTTACAGACAGACACACACAGATAATCTTTATTATAAACATTACGCCGCGAGGGCACATCTGCATTAGTATTATAATAAAGTATTGTTGTTTGTTTTGTATTTGACATTTTGTGTTTTGAATTTTAATTATTATTATTGTTATTATTATAATTATATATTTTTTTGACAGACAAAAGTCAAGGCTTTGACATTGCTTGGCGCTTTCGAAGCAATTATAAACATATCTAGCAATGGGGCCTGCCTTCGATTTTGATGGGTTATGGGGAGTAATGCCAAACAATATACACCCCCCATCCCCTCAGGTACAACTTTTGTCCCCCCTTAGAGCAATTCCATAGTTTAAATTCTAGTTCATTGAACAATGTTTAGCAACTTGGCCTAGTTTGTAGCACTTGGGATTATGTTCTGTGGCTTGAAAGGAGAAATAACAAAATTGTTACCACCCCTCCCCCAGGTACAACAACCCCCCCCCCCCCCCCAACTTCTTGAGTTTATCCACGGTTTACATTGTACAGTGAATCAAGTTTAGCAATTTGGCATAGTTTGGAGCACTTGTGGCCAAGTTTTGAGCCTTTTAAGGAGAAATATCAAAATTGTACCCACCCCTCCCCCCTCGGGTACAAACGTTGCACCCCATTGACTGGGTCTTTAGTGCAAATTGTTCAGTAAGCCAAGTTTAGCAGTTTGGCCTAATTTAGGGCACTTGAGATAACGTTTTGTGCCTTATAAGGATAAATACAAAAAGTGACACCACCCCTCCCCTGGTGGCCAATTTTGCCTCTCCCAGTCATGGATCCGACGGGGTCCATAGCTAGAATTGATCAGCAGCTTAAGAACTACAAGTGTGCCAAATTTGGTGCTTTTCACGGAAAGTGCACAATTATTGCACGATATTGCTGGACTATGCAAAGACAATTGGATTAATACGCCACGAGGTGCTCCATCGATGATTCAAGCGATTGTACATGTAATTTAGGATTTTACGGGAAATCCAGTGATTGAATCGCAACTTGTCTAACTCTTTTAATAGAACGAGAACGTAAAACTTCAACTCAAAAGACTATATGAGAAATTCTACGAAGGCTACTAAATACTGCCTTCACGCGCCTCCCGTGATCTCGTATTAACTACGCATGCTAAACTGCTGGGTTTGCACCCGGCTGAAATACAATTGAAATATTCACAGTTCACTTACCTCTGCCGGCGGGAAAAATAGTTTGACTTATATATGGTAACTCCATGATCCACATGCGAAGAAAAACGGAATCTTCAACAGACGCCGACAGCTCACAGCTCCTCTCGTGAATTCTTCTTTGAACTGAATTGCAATCAATAATACAGTGTCTTACGTTACAGGCGCGGCGGAAACGGTTTTACCACAGAAACGTCATCTTCTATTGTGCCCGATTCATTTACTTATGTTTACAAAAGCTCACCGCTTAATTCCTGACATTCCTGAAC
The DNA here is from genome assembly GCA_029204205.1 of Desmophyllum pertusum. Taxonomy (NCBI): domain Eukaryota; kingdom Metazoa; phylum Cnidaria; class Anthozoa; order Scleractinia; family Caryophylliidae; genus Desmophyllum; species Desmophyllum pertusum. The sequence goes on from MU825400.1 coordinate 3,441,858, forward strand.
GACAGAGATACCGGTAGATAATTTACCACTGTTCCAGTAAAGTCAGTAAACAGTTCCTCCAATACAGTTCATCCGTGTCATAGATACTTTTTGGGGGTTAGAACTTTCTGTGATTTAATTTTGATCCATATTTCACGGAAAAAGTCTGATTTAAATTTGGCGCGGGCCGGCCGAGAGTCTCATTGTTTCTATATTTGGACATGTACTGTTGACATTTACATATGTTCTCGCGTGATTGCGTGGACCGTACCGGTGATAGAAGACCGATTCAAACGATCGATCAGCAAAGCCGGTGGCAAGAGTAAAAGTCATTTACACTCCGGCTCGATCGCGACTAAGCCTATAGCCGTCATAATCAAGTTCACTTTTCCAGGGAGCCTTGTTTTGCTCAGAGTACCTCCCTTCTTTTCTTGATTTCACAAAGTGCGGTATTTCATAAATAATGTTTCGTGACGCTTCAATTTTATCACGAAAATCATGCAATTGTCATTATAACACCATAATAGGTTATTTTTGCAGAACCGAACGGTAGACTAATCGTAATACATTGTAGTTGCAGTATCGTAACTAATATCGACGGTCAAAACAACCTTTCATTCAAGGTTACTTTAACTGTTGTTCACCTTTTTAGAATGGTTAAAACGACCATTAATATTAATCACGACTAATTTTGTTATTTTAACTAAACACTTTGGTCAAATCAACATTAGTTACTTTAACTGTTTCCTTTAGTTGAAAATGTTCACCTTTTTAGAATGGTTAAAACGACCATTAATATTAATCACGACTAATTTTGATATTTTAGCTAAAAAATGTGGTCAAATCAACCTTGTATTCAGGATTGATTTGGCTGATAATTTTGGGATATTTGGTGTATTCTTACCACATGAGAAGCCGCATATACCTTTTTTTGGGACTCCGCATGATACCACAGTCGCTATGGACGCTATGCTTAAACCGATTATCAAGCAATTTCCTACTGTGAAAAGTAATTACTAATTCGGCCCTTTGGGCCGGGGAAGGTGTTATAATCTCTTCGAGCTGTGTCAAGAAATGTCACCGAATCAAAAGAAAGCCAGAAAAGGAATGATACCGAATAAATTATATAATTATGTTGTGATGAAATGAAACGTGTCTGTTTTCTTCATTTTGAAGATGCAAATACAACATTCGCGCTCGCACGCGCGCCAGTATCTTACGAAAAAAAATAAATGTTTGTGAACAGGCTAGTGCAGAAGGCAAAGAAAGCGTGAACAGAAAGGGGCGGTATGCTTTATTACATCGCAAACATACAACAAACGATTGTCCATGCAATCCTCGAGCTAGCTAGACCGAGAATAATCTGAGTCAGTTAAATATTTCAATATTTATTCTAGGTATACTGCCGGACCATTTAGATCAAAATGCGATGTAGCGATCGCGTACTGGATATTACTTTCATAATGCGTGAACAATTCACCTAATGAAGGGAATGCGTGATAAGCGGATTGTACAAATTCCACTGCGATATCAAAAACGTTAAACGAACTGGACTAATTAATCGCACCGCGCGTGCTGGCCTGTAGTGAAGATTTGAGAAGTATTATAAAGAGTGATCTACTTTATAGTAGTAGGCTGATAGTAGGCCCAGTTCCTCAGTCTTACTAAGCTATAATAACAACACACCACCAAACAATGACACTTGACCGTAAAGAGAATACAGTTGCAGGTATGAATATTTTCTAGAGTCTACTACACGTTTTCGGCATTTAGGAAAAATGTTTCAAAACGCCAATAACTAAATGGAACGCAAAAGGGGCACAGTGCTGTCCACATCAGTGTTGTATAGTTGTAAACAATTATATAAATATATATAATAGGTATGAAACGACTTTTGTACATGTATATACCCCCATTGAACTGTATAAAAAAATACACTACTTTTGAACGGTATTCGCTTGTTTAATAAAAATCTCGAAGGCCTGTGCGAGGGAACTTGAAAGATGCAGTTGCTTTTACGGCCCTTAATAATCTTTTTAAACAAACTCTGGAAACTTAAAAAAAATAAATCGCCGACTCGTCACGGGCTTTGTTTGTTCTTTCAGATGGATGAAAAATTAAGTGCGAGCTAGTTCAAAAATTAGTACTTATTTGTGTTACATCGAACTGTATGAGGTGTGACCCGCCAGTTCAGATGGACGAAAAATTAAGTGCGAGCTAGTTCCAAAGTTAGTACTTTTATGTTACATCGAACTGTATGAGGTGTGCCACCCTCCAGTTCAGATGGACGAAAAATTAAGTGCGAGATAGTTCAAAAATTAGTACTTTTATGTTACATCGAACTGTATGAGGTGTGCCACCCGCCAGTTCAGATGGACGAAAAAATTAAGTGCGAGCTAGTTCCAAAGTCAGTATTTTTATGTTACATCGAACTGTATGAGGTGTGCCACCCGCCAGTTCAGATGGACGAAAAATTAAGTGCGAGCTAGTTCCAAAGTTAGTACTTTTATGTTACATCGAACTGTATGAGGTGTGCCACCCGCCAGTTCAGATGGACGAAAAATTAAGTGCGAGCTAGTTCCAAAGTTAGTACTTTTATGTTACATCGAACTGTATGAGGTGTGCCACCCGCCAGTTCAGATGGACGAAAAATTAAGTGCGAGATAGTTCAAAAATTAGTACTTTTATGTTACATCGAACTGTATGAGGTGTGCCACCCGCCAGTTCAGATGCACGGAAAATATTAAGTGCGAACTACTTCCAAATAAAAATAAACTACTTCCGAATAAAAAAAATTATAGCGCGTTTTCATTAGTATCTCTTGCCGGTCATTCCATACTCCTGGGTGTTCCACGAATAAAAATTATAGCGCGTGCCGTTTCTTATTGGTTTCTCTTGCTACCGCTGGAAAGGGTGTGATAAATAAAGTACATGAACATGTATATTTGGCTGGTAAATTTGAAGTCTTTCATTACGGGAAAAATATATGTTTGCTATGCCGGTATCATATAGCAAATTGTTGCAATACAAATAACATAAACAAAACTCGCCTATATTTCCATTTTGACTGGCCGGACATCACAGTATGCGGGTTTAACTTTTGTAAATTGTAAGTGCCGGATTACGTTTTTTTAACTAAGGACTTACCTGGCATCCTCTAGTACTTATGATTGTATCGAGAAATGAATGATCCACGATGTGAATACCCGGACATTACAGTTCATGTTTGCTGAACTCGACAGTTCAATGAACAAACACTGGGCTGAAATACAACACAACACTTCGATGGGTCGCATGCGAGATTGAACACTTGAGTTGGTTTTGGCACTACAATACAAAACTGACCTTTCATTTGTGACATTTCATTTGTCGTGTAGAAGTGCAAAATACCATTTGCAAGATTGACAAACGTTACAAAAGACGAAAACGTTTCTTCATAGACGGCACCCGGTGTCAAAGTCAAGTCCGGCTATGACAAGCAACATTATATTCCCTCTTCAATGGAATACGTCTTTTCATAGCTCGATCGAGGTTATCATCATGTGATGTTCAGCAAGCGAAAACTTCCCCTCGGAGAGAACTTCATCTCGGAGATCGAAATGTTTGCAAAACATCAAGCCGTAAATCTAGAGCCATTGCAGTAAAACTCCTTGTTTGCCGCCAAGCGAGTTCGCCACGAATAATATATTTCGCCGCCAGAAATAGCAATTAGTTCACAAGTGGTGACGTGTGACTAACATATCTCAGACATTTATCGAGGTTTTCGAAACGAGATACGGTGTATGTTTTCAACACGTCTATTGTTATATATTGCGAAATAGGTCATTTGAAATGACCATCGTCCAAATTTACACGACATTCATTTTGGGTCCGACACTCCTAAATTTTGGCACGCGGGCCGATAGTTTTGGGAACGGCCCGCTTGATTTTTGCCGTGTAAATGCAAAATGTTTGGCACGCGTGCCCAAAAATTTAGGCGGGCCGAGACTACCTCCTGAGGTGGTCTCGGCCCGCCTAAAAAGAGGCCCGCGTGCCAAAAAGAGATGCATACTCGTTCCTAGAGCCTTCGGCGACACGAAGAAAAAAACTAGGGGCGCCAAAATTTCAATCACACATGCGCAAACGAGATATGTCTTCATGCCGTAAAAGCTTGGACTAAAGAGGAATATTAAATATTTCACATCATGCGCATGTTTAATTTTGACCCCTCGGTATACAGGTTTTTTACACTGTTTTTATCAATATTTCGTTTTTGAACGCTATTTAATTCTTGTTATTTGCAACCAGAAGCAAATATCCCTCGTACCACAGCTCATCCGACTTGATTCAACATGTCAAACCAGGCAAAAGAATACGGATGTATGCATTCCTCTCTCAAGCCTGGTTTCCATATGATCGCAACGATCGCAGTCGCAACGATCACAGCGATCGTTGCGATCGTTGCGATCATATGGAAACCACTCTTGCGATCGTTGCAATCGTTGTGACTGCATCGTTGCGATCGTTGCGATTATTGAAACCAGGCAATATAGCTTGCATACTATTTCTGCTTCAATGCCACGGTTAGGGTACAAGTTATGACCTTGTTTCGTACCTCATTTCTGTTAGGCCTTTTCGTTTTTTCAAGGCATCAAGCCATTAAATTGCTTTCGGCAATCGACATTGAGTATCTGCCATTTTGATTTTGAACGAATCCGCAAAAAATTATGTGAGCCGCTGTTAAATAATCTCGGGGACTCACAAATTTAAGAGTGCCGTTCTTATTTTAGTGGTGCCGTTCAGAAATGAACATTGAAAAAAATCGAACATATTTTGTCGTGTAAATGAAGCGGGCCGTGCCCTAAGCTATCGGCCCGCGTGCCAAAATTTAGGAGTGCCGGACCCAAAATGAATGTCGTGTAAATGGGGCTTAAGGCGTGCGGCTCGTCATGAACTATTGTCTTTGGTCATCCAGACTAATCGCAATAGTTATAGTTCTCGTAACTAATATAGACAGTCAAAACAACCTTTCATTCAAGGTTACTTTAACTGTTTCCTTTAGTTGAAATTTTCACCTTTTTAGAATGGTTAAAATGACTATTAATATTAGTCACGACTATTTTAAATAGTTATTTTAACTAGTCAGTTTTTACAGTGAAGAGAAGAATGTCTTCCTCGCCAAGTAAATTTGTTGACATAATCTCGGCATAATTTGCATTACATACGGCGAGTTAAAATAGTAAACACCCAGTTTAAGCTTTCCGAAGCCTCCAAGCCTTTAACTGAATGGTTAGTAGATTCATTTCCAGAACGGCTCTGTAAATTAAGATCCTCGCAGCGAATGAACAATCCACTTGGGTACGAATGTAGCCTCCACGCAGACTTTCTTTTAGCTCGTGATTTCTGGTGTTCCCGGGAATTTTTGGTTGACGTTTCGAGTCTTTTCTAATAAGAAAACGACCGGCTGTGAAAAATTAATTTACGGATTTCTGCAGCAAAAATTATGTACACCCACAACAGTAAAAAACGGTTTTTTTTTTTTATTGTGTACAACTCATTCATTCGTGAACATGGTGAATGATTTTACATATATTTTTCTTGGAATTTCCAGGACTTTCTAGGAATTTCGAGGAACCATACAAAAATCACTTGTCTTCTAGAACTTTCAAGTCCCGGTAAATAGAAGAAAAAAATTCCACAATTTCAAGGACCCGTACGAACACTGTAGTATTGATATTATTTTGATTCACCTTTCGCGCATCGAGTTCCGCGCGGTAGGCGATTTTCTCGCGCTCGCATGTTTCGCTTTCGCTTGGGAGATCTGGGTTCGAGATTATGAGAGAAAAGAGGGAGTGCTTGTAGATGAGAGCGTTGGATCGCATAGATTGCGGCCTTAAATTATCCTTTCGTAGCTATAAAACGTCTTACTGGATTCCATAACCAAAGGACAGTTTGGTGTCTACGGCTCCATGCATTCAATCTAAACTATGCCAAACAAAGCGCGCTAAATTAAATAAAGCAGATTATCACACTGGATTATGTTTGTTTTGCCGGTTCTAGTTCAGTACTAGTACTCCGACGTGCTTGATGATTCTTCAAAAAGTATCGTAATCATAGAGAGTTTGATTTAATTTGCTCTAGTAGTTTCAGAATTTATCTGGCAATAGATAAGCAGACTTTGCGAATTCACTTAGAACTAATGAACTGACGCTTTATAATATAGGGATCGATTGAACTTTGAAATAAGATTTCTTAAGTTTCAGAGTCACATAAGCTACATGTACTTTGAAAATATATTTTAACGTTACTGATCAATAATTACAAACGCTTCGAAGTACAGTGTTAATTTTTCAGTTTATTCTTTCAGGTAAATTGTGTTAAATTAGTGAAATAATAATATAATATATATTTTTTGATATCATCCTGTGAACGTATATCCTTTTCAGTTTGTACGGAGCATTTTATTAACTGAAAAACGAAGCCTGCATTACTGTTCAGAACGGTCTCGCATATACGCTTTTTCAGTTCAATTCTCGGTTTTCACTGTCACGCCATAAATAAAAAAAATCGAAATCGTTCAATGAATGAAATCAAGGAATTGACATGTCATAGATAATGAATAAATAAGGAATCAGTCCAAGTCTCAGGTCTGTGCGGTATTCCGTACTCGAGTTATTTGTCAAAATGTTCCACACAAATTTATAGAGCTCATTATTATATCTCTTATATAGTACGCGCGCTGTGATTGGTCAATTTTACGGGCCGTATTCTACGGTACGGCCCGGGAAATTTGAGAGTGCTACTGATCATGACGCCAACTTTCAGTGATCTTTGCAAGTTACTTTCGATTAATTTCAAATTCTGCATAATAATGTCTCAAGAAGACGATTTTGAAACCTGCAATCCGAATGAAAGAGCTTTAGAGCGAAGCGAAGAGGATCTTCCAAACTTCAAACGCGATTTATCAGTCGGGAACTTTTAGAAGCCGAAAACGTCCAAGATGTGCGAGCCGGCCGGACTCGATTCAGGAACTTGACAGTTTTATCTCTGCCGAAAAGTCCGCAAACTGACTGAGAAGAAGACGAATTCTGAATGGAAAAGGTTTGAAAAGGTCTGTTAAGAGCAGACGAATGGAACATTTAACGTGGAAAACGTAAGTCTTACTTGTTGATGTTTTTGACAAGCTTCTCGGCAAATTTTTCACCAAGTTATTATGCGACTTCTGCAGCGAACACTTCTCAGGACTACACAACAAAGCGCCACAAAATGGACGGCAGTATCTGAGAAGACTTTTGTTCCGTAGTTTCGTTACAATTTTAGTGTTCTCTCGTCCAGTATTTGTAAGAAACACTCGTATTTTCACTCAGTTTGACGAACACGCTGTAAGTTGATTGCGGTGCTTTCTTCTCAATCGGTGAATCAAATTTATTGTCCTTGTCTGTTTAACGAACTTCAAGAAGTAGTTTAAAAGTAAACTCGAACTGTACCTAGTTTTCATGCTTTTACAGAAAATAACTAGGTAGAAATTGTTTGAAGACGTTTGAAGTTTGGATTCAAATCGTGTTTACAACTCGTCGAACTCGAACAATCGACTCGTCCTTTGCCTGTGATGCGTGTCAGTCAAATGAAACCCCTTTCCTCGCGGTTGACTTGAAATGTTTTCCTTTTTCCAAAGGAAGAGATATAATAAATATCTTATTAACCTCGTCTTCTCGGTCCTTACTGTAAGTTACGGATCCTCGTTTTTTCCCCTTCGATTTATGGCCCGCGCGCTTCGCGCTTGGGCCATAAATCGAAGGGGAAAAAACTCGGTCCGTAACTTACCGTACGGACCTCGAACTCGGTTAGTAAGAGGTATGTATGGAAACGCCATGTTGGTGTCCCTACATGGCCGCCGGAAATAGGAAAAAACATCTGGAGTTCACTTTTGCCAGAAAGGAGGTTTGTTTTCTATTGTGAACTTTCGAATATTTAGATAAATATTTCTCCTTAAACTTAAATTGTTTAGAATGCTGAAAATCACCCGAAGAGTCATGTTTTAGATACGGAACAGCTCTGTCACGTCCGTCCTGCTGATGTCACATACGAGGAAAACTCGTAAATTTAAACCGTTCTATTTTCAAAAGGAAGCATGAGATCGAGCTAAGAAATTGTGAAAATATATATATTTAGGTAATCTTTCCTTGAATGAAGGTAAAAATTCTGTAGGTCTCGCGGTTTTGAATTTTGATGACGTCACGTGAAAACCAAGAATATATTATAATATGGAGTCGAGTTACCGTCAATAGCGATGTTTCTCGTTACGTCACCTATTGTTATTAATGTGCCAACCAGAGAACTATTGGCTGTTGAAACAAAGAGTTCTTTTGTTTAATGGTTGGCAAATTTGAATAACAAAACAAATTTGACGTAATGTTGATCAACAGTGAACACTCCTATACTGATCGCTGTCAACATTCTCTAGATAATTATTATCAGATTTTCTAGCATGTTCAAGACTCTCACAAGGGACGAAGACGTACCACCTCGGAAAAGGCTATATTTTTGGTAAAAGGTGTGCAATTAAAAATGTATTTTTTATTTATTCCCAGAGTTATATTCTTATCTGGTATTTTTAGAGCATACTGGTGTTCAAGTCAACAGAAGGTAGTGGTTTTATTTCAGTTACAATTACAGAATACAAACACTGGGATTCTGAGCTTATCCCTATAAAATGATCCCACTGTCAGAACAGTACAAACAAAAAATTAAGAGGTATCGACAGTAACAGCCTGTAACAAGTCGTAATTTTTTTTATGCACTGCCAACATTTGGTTATTTGCATTTCAGCGGCAGAGCCCGAAAACATAACAGAATGGGAAGGCTCGCTTACCTCTCCAAACTACCCTCTTACGTATCCTGCAAACTCCAGTCTTACGTGGATCAAATCCGTGTCTCCTGGCAACAGAGTGAAGATAACCATAATCGTTCTCAGGGTAAGGCCCGGTTCAAACGTCGCGCTATCGTCGTGTCGAACTCACATAGTCGCGCTAATGTCGAACTTAATAGGACCCCTTAATAGAATATAAGTTCGACATTGGGCACGACTGTAGCTCGACGTTTGAATCAATTCAACGAGCGTAGCACGACAACCCTCACGCTACGCGACCCTGGTGCGACGTTGATTCAAACGTCAAGTTACAGTCGTGCCTAATGTCGAACTTATATTATATTAAGGGATCCTATTAATTTCGACATTAGCGCGACTGTAGCGCGACGTTAATTCAAACGTCGAGCTAGAGTCGCTTAAGCCTGGTTTCCATATGATCGCAACGATCGCAACGATCGCAGCATTTTATGGTTTCCATACTATGATCGCAACCGGCGACGATTGCTTCAGTGCGACTCTGGCGCTACAGTCGTGCTAACGTCGAACTCAGCGTCGAACTTTAACACGGAGCGAGCCTATAGAATTGTAGTTCTTCTACATTGTAAAACTGTTTTTATATTAAAAGGGTTTAAGAAGCTCAGCTCAAGAAAAACACGATGTTTTGCAGCTTGTGTCCGAAATTGCCTCGCTTCTATGTTCAAGTGTATTGTTATGCAAATATCACAATTAACCGTGAAAAGGGCTATTGTGTTCGACACGACGATAGCGCGACGTTTGAACCGGGCCTAAGGTACTGATACTGTGTTCACACTAGGCCGAAACACGCATGTTTAGAGAAAACATGTTTAACGGACACACGTTTCCCCTCAACATGTTTGAAATTGCATGTGTCAATTTCAAGCACGTTTTATGCCTGGTTTTATCATTTATGCGGTTTTCAAGCACGTTTTATGCCTGGTTTTATCATTTATGCGGTTTTACGGTACTCAGATCAAATGTTTATAATTACACTTAAACCCAAAAATTGAGCTAGAACTTGTTGCTGCATTTATTCTGTGTTTCAATCTCACTTGTCGATTCCTCTCCGCTCTCGACCGCCATGTTAACTTGTTTCATCTGGCTAAGATAAAGACTACCTCGTGAGGTCACTTTCAATCGTGCTCAGAACAAACATGTTTTGATCATGATTCGCGCAAAGCACCGCCTGGTGTGAACACTTTTCACTGTAAACATGTTTCCTTCGTGGTTATAATAAACGTGTTTATGCCTCGGTGTGAACGTAGTATAAGTACAGTCTTCCTTTCGCTGTCCCTCTGCCTCTCTTCAAAGTTCACAAAGACAACTAGTAACAGCAGAGAGTTTATTCTCAACAATGGGAGCAGAGGAGAGGTACAAACCTCGCTGATCTGTAGGGGCCCCGCTTTCTTCACGCGAAGTGTCCCAGCTACCGTGAAGGACCAGGAGAATATTCTCATCTATAAAACAGATTCACGTCATTCGGATTAAAACATGATTGCCCATATTATTTTTAAATTGAAAGGTGCGGGAAAATGACTGGGATCGAGGTTGCCGGTATTAGCCTCGAAGCACACAGTTCAAACTGTTTGCTTCTGGAAAACGACAATACCCAAGGACAAATATCCGTGCATATTTTCGGGCCAAATGGAGGTTATTGTTTATCTATTCACCTTTATATTACTGAATTATCTACTGATGAGTCATTTTCGGCGACTAACTCGACTTCACTTATACCATACTCAATCAGTGGTTCTTATTTTCTTTGTAAATTTTTTCTCGTAACAGACAGAATGCGACGCAGACTACTTAGAGATCAGAGATGGAGTCAACATGGAGTCTCCGCTTATCGCGAGGTATTGTGGGAGCTATGGGCTCACAGAGATCACTTCATCCGGGACTCATGTTTTATTGCACTTTGTTTCTGATAACGTCACTGACGTTTCACAAAGAGGCTTTGCCTTGCGACACTCTGGTGAGTCAAGAAAATTCTCAATCACATCCGTGTCTCGTGCATTGTCTCACTGAGTTTGCCCGAACACTTTTTAAAGGGTATCTTTAAGCTCCTTAGTGCTACGTGGGTAAATAAATGCGTCTTTCGATCATCGATCGATCGATCGATCGATGATCGGAAGACGCTTGGCGCAGGTTAAACACCCACTTATAAGAACCTACATTTTTACAAGTCAGCCTGAATAGGTTCTTATATATCGGGTGTTTAGTGGGAAATCAGGCTGTTTAGGTTCTTAATTAGGTTCTTATTAATTCAGGGGTTTAAACTGTTTGCTACTGTTCAGAAAAGTACTTTAAGCTCATTATTTACAGTAAGTGTATTGTACTTGATGAACTCAATAGATCAGATAAGTATTGTAGTTGTAGTAAAGTACATTTTACTCATCATGCCTGCTTTTTGAATTAACTTAATTGGGCTGATCTTACAAATAAGAACCTATTTCAAATTTCAGGCTGAATTGGTTCTTATATAATGGGGTCTAATTTCTAAATTTCAGCCTGTAGGTTCTTAATCCACTAGGTTCTTATAAGCGGGTGTTTACTGTACTACTCCTTGCGAAGCGAGGCTGGAAGCCGAGCGTGTTAGGTTTATAATTTTGTCCAACAAAAAGCTCAGGAGGGATCAATCTCGAGATGGTGAGTGGCAGAAATGACGTAACACGGCGCGCTCATGGTCTAATGGTATAGACGTTAACCTCAATCTTATCAGCGCCACTGGTAAAGTGGGTGCCAGCGGCTTTTCTTGCACGGTAACCGGTTTCACAGTCTCTATTGTGACCCGCCTTTATTACGCCGTGAAAACGGGCTTGACGCAGGCATCAGCACACGCACAAGCACAAGCATCGAAATATTTTTATCCTTGAGCTTGCGCTTATTTGTGCGTCGAACGTGAAAAAGGAAAATAACACAACACAAGGAAAAAGCAGTGACTGATATTATTTTTAAGGAATGTTTGAACAAAACAAAGATTATTTCAGAAAATCATCTTACGAAAGAACTCTTGTGCTCGCGCTTGTGTTTGCGTCGCTAGTGAAAACCAGGCTTAACTCGGCTTCAACAAGAGCCTAGAATTTATTAGTAGAGTGTGTTTACATTGTAGATCTATTTACGCCGCAATTTGAAATTTGAAAACACTTTCGAGTCGATATGCTCAGTTCTCAGTCAAAATACGCGCGGCTTATTCACGGTTTTAATATTTCTCCTTCATAAGGAAAGGAAAGGGTTTCATTGAAAGTTATTTCCAAGAAATTAATTGATGTAAATTCGTTGGAAATTTAGGAGACATTCTAAGTGGTGTCAGGAAACTCGTCCGGCTGAAAGCCAGTCGCTCGCAGTGCGGTGCATGCGAAATATTATGATTTTAGAGAGTGGCGAGAGTTTTGTTTGATTTATAACTTTTTCACCTAACTACATAAACTTTTCAAACGTTCATTTGAAAAGGGGCTGAGATTTTTACAGGTAGGTATTTCTGTTATTGGTAAAAATTTATCTCCACTGCACGTTTTGTGGAGAGGGGGTAAGCAGAGTAAAAATTTAGCACGTTAGTGTGGGGCATTTACATGGGGGGCAAATACAAAACATGCTATACAGTGTATAAAATCTTTGATTCACATATTAACATTATGTCAAAGGTCCTTATTTGAATATTATTTGAATATTCCCCATTACTTGATTATTTTATTGTACTGATATAATCTACTTACAGTAATTTCAACCTTATATTTTAAAAAAGTAACTCTTCAGTCCTCTGAAATCTGGGGAGCACTCTTCCATTTTTGCATTTGTAAATATATCCAAAATGGCGGGTCCAAAATGGCGGATTTCTGAACTTATGACGTCATATTAGCGCCTTATAGCGTCATATTCAACACGTCACCACCATCAAAATATACATTTCTGTGTACATGAGATAAAGACTGTGGGCACTTTCATATTTTTGTTGAGAAGTGTTTTAATTAAAATTAAACATTTGCTGTTGTATTTCATTTATCAGACTTGAAATAAGCCCGGGCACTTACCCCACCCCCAGCCCCACCTTCGGCCCCCTCATCAAATAATATAAGAAGCCCCAGGGGTGGTAGAAGCCGGTACAAGTAAAAATCGTATTATAAAAATGAATAACATGTCCCGTTTTCCTTTTCCGCTATCCAGGTGTATGTAACGTACATACACACCATACCAGTGGTGTCATAACCCCGCCTAATTACCCTAATAACTACCTGAACTATATGAACTGCCTGTGGACGATAGAGCTCCACCCCGCCAAACAAATCACGCTTGAATGTGAGCAAATCGCATTGGAATACAAAGACGGCTGCGTGTTTGACTTCATGGAAATACTGGCGGGCGTCTCGTCTGGCTCTCCGGTGCTAGGAAGATATTGCGGTGTGTTGAATTATTCTCTGACATTTGTACGGAAAGGCAATATGAGCATACGGTTCGTGTCGGACGCGGATAAAGAATTTCGTGGATTCCATTGTTCATACGACGTCTTTAAAGGTTAGTTCTTGTTCAACCATTATAAGTCCCAAGCTTGAAATATTGTTTACACTTATAATTTACTTACTGTCATTGACCGCATTAAACTAGAAGCGTCTACGATTTGCGGTGCTACACTAGGCAATAATGTTTCGTGGAAATTTGATAATTTGCGACTCAAATTTGCTCAATATTTAAGGTATCCACTCCCACCAGTCATGTTCAACAAAACGTGCTTACCTTTTGGAATGGTATGGTTGGAGGGGAGGGAGGGAAAATGTCGGATGAAATATTCTTGGTAAGTTTCGTATGAAAGTGATAAATTTGGAAATATTGACCCCGAGGAGTATCATAATTTGATTAATGAGGAGATAGTTTGAAGAATGATAAGTATAACGGACTCACCGGAGTAGAGCAGAGAGAGAAGAGCCATGTTTTTTTTGCGTTCATAGTTAGCCCCTTGTTACTTAAGATATAATAACATTTGTTTCAATTTATCCACTGTATTTCGGCTTATATTTTATACGTTTACGCTAAAAATTAGGAAAATAAAACTACTTGCATTGTTTTCGGAAAATGTTTTGCAGTGTTTACATTGCAGGGCCCAGGGTACCAGCGGTTCTTCTTACGCGCTTTCGTGCAGCGGTCAGCAGAAGGCCAATTAACGAGTATAAGAAAACAAAAGGAGCGCGAGGAAATCCTCTGATACGCAGATACCGGTTGCATAACGTCACCACGCCTAAGTTCCTGGTGTTCTAAGCAACCGGGCCCAGGTCATCCTGTAGCAATTTCATAAAAGGAATAAAACCTCCGTTCCTATGTCTTAATACTATGATAAAGATCATACCCACGTCATTTCGCTCCCGAGATGGCGTAGAGAGAAATTGCTACAGGATAAAAATGCAAAGAAGCTAAGTTACGACAACTTTTATACGAGGCTCAAAATTCTCAATAGCGAAATTCTCCTTACTGAATCGAATGTGATTGCGAGTACAATTGCGAGTGCGAGGGAAGTTTTCCAAACTTTCTAATGTCGAACTGCTAAGTTTTTGAAACTAAAGTACAGACTAACGCTTAAATAAACAATTTACCTGTGTTTACATTTTATTAAAGACATTTCCACACAGGAAGCCAGGCAAAAATCGCTGAATGAATCAAACCGTCTGCCACCAGCTTTTCTCGCGCTCGCCGGTCAACTACGGAAAATCAAAATCCTCGACTTGAAAATATTTAGCCTCAAAATCACTCAAACATTAAAGTCACAATAAGCCTATACCTTTCTCCAATAGGTCACATTGTTCGGTCGGTCGAAGTCTGCTCGTAAATGCATGCAAACGCTGAATTTCTTGCAAACAATGCAAGCCGAGTTTGGCCGACTGTGAATGATCCGCTTGAGGGAGTGTACGCGTGATCTGACGTCATCTATTCTTTATTTACCTAATAGAAGATGGTTTTCTATGTTCTATAAGAAAATGATGCACGCTTGAGGTCTAGAAAAGCAGCTAGTGAATGCACGAGCCGCTTCGGCGAGTGCATTCAGCTGATTTTCTAGACCTCAAAAGTGCATCATTTTCTTATAGAACATAGAAAACCATCTTCTATTTAGTTTAGAAAATAGCAGGAACTTGAAAGAAAAAACTTCGCCGTACGCTTGAGTGGCGCGGTAGAACACAAAACTTACAAAGTCGCGAAGTAGCGTGAATTAAGAACTAATCTATAATCCTAGTTGTACGATATTTTAACATTTCTTGAATGAGTAAACACTTGTTTCAACGAAAATTTCCATATTATGGCCTCTCCTGAATTTTTTAGAAAGTTTCTTAGAGTTTGACAAATCTATTTTCAACTTTGCCGGTCGTAATTTTGTCGGCTTCTTTCCAAGATTTCTGCAGATTAACCATTGACATGACGTTCAAAAACAAAACAAATGTAAGCTTACTGCTATTTCGCTTATATGTAAAACGATAGTGTTGTGGCGTCTTTTATGAATAAGAGAATAATTTTCTCTTACCTCTAAACGTTTTCTCAGGTCCAAGTTGTTTTGCGAAATCACTTTGATCGCTGTTGTTGATAAAATGCCGCCGGCCGGTTCAAGACCGTGCCACTCTCCGAGAGCGAAATTGTTTTCTTTCTGCATGATCCGTCGCCTTCGATGATACTATTTCACTACGTTTTTTAATTAGTCGGATAAAAGAGTCAAGAAAAGCGACAGGTTCAACTTTATAAACTGAGCGACGTGAGCGTGGTGAATATCCGGGACATGCGTGCTTTATAGTTTTTAGCCGTGCTTTATAAGAAAATAATGCACGGCTAGACTCTATGCCGTTTATATGACAGCTATTTTCTAAACTCTGGTAAAGACAGCTTTCTGTGAGTAACATACGCGCGAGAATCTCAGCTATTTTATAACATCGAAAGAATAAGGTGTATGTACAATGTAATTATATTGATTTGCTATTCTTTCCTACATTGTACATCATATGTATTAATTTTCAGGTCTGGCTATAATGTATGGGCAAAATGGAAGTCTTAAGTTTTTACTGTGATTTTTAAGAAACAGAGCTTGAACAAGAACATGTGACGAGACAGTAACAAGTAGTCTATATATAGCTACAATAAACATGTACAAGTTCATCTCCATACAGTGTAACTTTGCGATTAGATACAGTCTCGTGATAAAGATACATTGCACATTTTTTTTTTAACAGAACCTTCTGAAATTGGAAATAAGAGTAATCAGGATGTTTGTGAAGGCTCCATGGTTACTCTGAATTGTAATGCAACTGGTAAACCAACACCAAACATCACCTGGACAAGAGTTTGGGCAAATGGTACTGACAGTGAACAACTGCAAGTAGTGGATGGGAATTATGTCATGAGCAATATCAAGAGAAGCTCAAATGGAACATACCGCTGTACAGCTTACAATGGAGTTGGTGATCCTGTTAAACGCACAGTGGAAGTCATAGTAAGATGTAAGTGATCATATTTTACAGTGAAGAGCGCCCTACCGTTGCAACTCGACAAAATCTTTGACTAATTTTTAACAACTTTTTGACAACTTTCTGATGGCTTTCGTTTCAACTGGCCAATCGAAATGCAATGGAGTTGTCAAGCTCCGCGTTCGCGTTCTGGCAATGGACATCTCCGCCTCCCGCAGTTCTTGTAATTTGATTTGCTAGTTTATTTGACAGGCTGTTTAGCTATTCCGCTTCTGTCGTGGCAAAATGGAGTGCACTAGGTTTATATCCCTCGTGTATCAATTCCTGAAATTGCATATCAGCGACGAATTCTTGAACACAATATTGCTGGGGTTTTTTCCGCTTTAGAAGACCACCCGAGTCGATAATGCATATAAAAATGCACAGCTGTAAATGTAACACATTGCATTGACGTCAGTTTTTTATGCGTATGTCATGTTATTATATCTCTTATACAGTACGCGCGCTGTGATTGGTCAATTTAGCGGGCCGTATTCTACAGTACGGCCAGCGAAATTTGAGAGTCACGGCTACTGATCATGACGCCATCTTTGCAAGTTAGTTTCGATTAATTTCAAATTCTGCATAACAATGTCCCAGGAAGACGATTTTGAAACCTACCTAAAACTTTTGCAATCGGATGAAAGAGCTTTAGAAACAAAAGCGAAGCAAAGATGATCTTCCAAACTTCAAACGCGATTTATCAGTCGGGAGCTTTTAGAAGCTGAAAACGTCTCAAGATGTAGACCAACCCGGCGAGCCGGACTCGATTCAGGAACTTGATAGTTTTATCTCTGCCGAAAGGTCCGCAAACTGACTGAGAAGAAGACGAATTCTGAATGGAAAAGGTTTGAAAAGGTCTGTTAAGAGCAGACGAATGGGACATTTAACGTGGAAAACGTAAGTCTTACCTGTTGATGTTTTTGACAAGCTTCTCGGCAAATTTTTCACCAAGTTATTATGCGACTTCTGCAGCGAACACTTCTCAGAACGACACAACAAAGCGCCACAAAATGGACGGCAGTATCTGAGAAGACTTTTGTCCCGTAGTTTCGTTACAATTTTAGTGTTCTCTTGTTCAGTATTTGTAAGAAACACTCTCGTATTTTCACTCAGTTTGACGAACACGCTGTAAGTTGATTGCGGTGCTTTCTTCTCAATCGGTGAATCAAATTTATTGTCCTTGTTTGTTTAACGAACTTCAAGAAGTAGTTTAAAAGTACACTCGAACTGTACCTAGTTTTCATGCTTTTACAGAAAATAGCTAGGTAGAAATGGTTTGAAGACGTTTGAAGTTTGGATTCAAATCGTGTTTACAACTCGTCGAACTCGATCAGTCGACTCGTCCTTTGCCTGTTATGCGTGTCAGTCAAATGAAACCCCTTTCCTCGCGGTTGACTTGAAATGTTTTCCTTTTTCCAAAGGAAGAGATATAATAAATATCTTACTAACCTCGTCTTCTCGTTCCGTACTGTAAGTTACGGATCGTCGTTTTTCCCCCTTCGATTGATGGCCCGCGCGCTTCGCGCTTGGGCCATTAATCGAAGGGGAAAAAACTCGGTCCGAAACTTACCGTACGGACCTCGAACTCGGTTAGTAAGAGGTATTTATTGATCATGAATTTCGTCATATTATTGTCAAAGTGGCTGTGGATCCACGAGGCGCAGCCGAGTGAATCCGCAGACTACTTTTACAATGTTATGACGAAATTCATGATCAATAACGGGACAGATGCATTGCATTAAAGACTGACGTCCATTTGTTTTTTCCAATAACAACAGGCCAAAACAGTCAAACTACGTACAATAACTCGAGAATAAATTTCTTAGACATATTTTCTGAAACTAACCTTTATTCCATTCGGAAATTCTTGTAAAGCCGCTGGAATATTCCCAAGCCTCGGTCCAGTCATAGCAAGTTAGTTTTGAACTTACACGCGGCCAAATTCCAAATAAACAGATTCCATTCCAGTGAACTTCGGCGTCATACTACAACCAATACTCTTCTATTTCGCTTTACCGTTAAATTAAATCTCAGTCAGCCGATTGAAAAGCCACCTGTGAACGCGCACAATGACGTCATTCATGTGTCTGTCCTCTTATTGACAATATAAATTGGCCAATGAGCGTGCGAGAATTTTGACAGTTATTGTAAAATTAATTATTGCATTTTATTTGTAGATTCTGCATCTGTTGTCAGAGTTGTCAGCTGATTTGGGTGATACTTATAACCTGAGCTGTGAGGTGTCTGGGGATCCAATGCCAACTGTCACTTGGATTAAAGTGAGCAATGATCAACGCAGTGATGGAAACATATTGAACTTCACCAATATCACAAGAAGTGATTCTGGAGACTATAGATGTGAAGCAGAGAATAAGTGTGGAATATATATAAAGAATGCATCTATCAATGTCTTCCGTAAGTATACTGTATGTGTTCTGTGGTTTATGGTCCTGAAACAGTGATATCACGATGTACATGTACTAAGGCATACATAAATGTAATAAGGTATACATACATGTGCTAAGGAATACATGACATGTACATGGAGAAATACACTACATTAGAACCTTCCATAAACATACATCATTGGGACCGCGTCTAGATGTCCGCGTCCGCTTATGGGAGGTTTACAAACTTGCACATGCAGCCTAATCTCAGAGTGGCTCGCTCCACCCAGTAATATAGATGGGTAATAATCAAGGACAAAAGTTCATAAAACTGCGTGGTACTGAGATAGATAATAATTACTAAAATTAAAAGGCAGTATAATACCAAACAAATATATAACTAAGGACCACTAACGTTTCGGGCTTTGCCCTTCTTCAGTGGTTTAACGATGAAAAATGTCAGTGTCATTTTTCATCGTTAAACCACTGAAGAAGGGTAAAACCCAACTGAAGAAGGGTAAAGCCCAAAAAAATTGGTCATTAGTTATAATTTTTTTGGCACTATACTATTTTTTTCAATTTCAATTTATTTGTTTTGCCCATTGCTTCTTACAATTCTCATTATTACATTGTATTGACATTATTGGCAGGAGATCCCAGCAAGTTTTCTCAAACTTTTCCTAGGGGATCCCCGCTTACAGATTATATTGTAATTATCTAAAAATTAATAACATGGCAATAATATTCATTTAGTATGCTAATTAATGAGATTGAAATTAAGACGGTCAAGCAGTTTGAGTAAAATCAGTTTCATTTTTCTTTTGAATATAAAATATGATTTTGAGTTTTTTACCTTTTAATTCCACTAACCATTATATTAATGGGTTCCGGCGAACTGTTAGGGAAAACTGATAAAACGCTGGGGGTATCCTGGGATACATAAACAATAGCCTCCATTTGGCGAGGAAATATGCTCGGATATTTGTCCGCGGACATTATCTGTTCCGAGAAGTGAACAGTTTTCCGAGAGCGAAGCTCGAGGAAAACTGTGAGCTTCGAGGAACAGATAATGTCAAGGACAAATATCCGAGCATATTTTTGAAGCCAAATGAGGCTATTGTAGTTATTATCCTTCAAATATTTTTTCACGAGGCCGCTCTGTTTGCCGTGCAAGATCTCGGTCAGCCAAGTTGTTTTAAACATCAAAATAATTCTGTTGGCGTTCAAAAATATTTCTAGTCTGTTCAAAACAATCAGTTTTATTTAATTTAGCAATATATTTGAGACGAAAACTGAACCTGCGAACGCGAAACGCAAATTTTCAAAACTGGGGAATATCACTTGGGGAATATCACTCGGATATTCCCCAGTTTTGGCTGCGTCACGTGACGTGTTTAGACCAATCGCGCGCGATAAAAAATTGTGATGGATTATAACCCAGGATATACCCCAGGGCCCGGTTGTTCGAATGCCGGGCTAAACTGACACTGGGTTAGGGCTAACCGGAGGTTAAATTTTTTAACCGTGAATTTGTTATCCCGTGGTTAAAATCGCGTTGTTCGAAGCACGGTTAGCAGGCCGGTTAGTTAACCTCGGGTTAGCGTGGACTAATCCGCGGATAGCATCCCATAATACCCTGCTCTCGTACATAAATTAAAAATGGCTTCCTTGAAGGAGAAAAACAAAAAGTGCGTCATAATAATAACCATTTTGACGGATAAAATTGACGAAAGTCTTTATGTGCTACAAAGTATATTAACTGACAGTATCACAAATCACAAGAAAGCCGATATTTGACGGGAAATCACTGCAACAGTCAATGCTATCGGCGTTCATGTCCGAAGCTTGGAAAAATGGAAAAGTCGCATTCCTCAGAAAGAAAGAGTTTTCCGTTTTTAAAAAGTCAATGAAGAAACTAGTCGAGGTTCTGCTCCGAAGATCCCATCTGCTGCAGTAGCAACACGAGGTTAGCGTTAACCTACCTTTGAAAAACAGAACTAACCAGCGGACAAAATTTAACCCGAGGTTTAGTCGATTCAACCCGAGATTTGGATTTAACCTTCTTTCGAACAACCGGGCCCAGGAGTATCCTGGGATATCCCAGGTAGCGTGGGAGTAGCGATACTTCTAGTACGGAATTCTGGATAAGCTCCGGTAGTGTGTGGGCCAGTTTGGCCTGAGTGTGGCTTTACCTGAAAAACTAAAATAGCATTTACATTTTCCTCTCATCCAAAATTACCGGAATGCTTGCCTAAATGATATAAATTGCCTGTATTTTTCTCTTGTATAAAAAAAACTGTTACCTTTAACATTATTATGGTACTTAGTAGCTATGATATAATGACAAAATATATTTTGGCGGTCTTAATTATGAAAATAACGAGCATGGTTTCAATCGATGGTAAATGTCAAAATCCTCTCCAAAGGTAATTCTAACGCACACCAGACACGTAAATGTACAACTTTATTGTGAGGTAGATGTTTAAATCAGTCAAGTGACACGAGCTATATTAACTGGCTGCCTGACATTTTTAGCTTCAAGGTTATTTCGGGTAGCCAGTACCCCTATTATTTTTTTCTGTTCAATTTTTGTAAATACTTTTAGTAGCCTGTGGGGTAAAATAAAGTTTGTTGTTGTTGTTGAGCTACTCGGAAAACTCTCAACAGGAGTCGAACCTATGACCTTCCGTACACCGGTCGGACGTTCTAGGCCATGTAAATAGGTTCAAATGTGGCAGACTTCCCGCATCCTGCTAGGATTACTGAGACTTCGTCGATGAGTGACGATGTGTGGAAGTTTTTGATGATATATCAGTAATCTTGGTAGAAATATAGCAACGAATACAAATATGGCCGGGATACAATTTTGTTTCGTCAAATTCTAGAAAAGTCTACCATAAATCTAGCTTGTTTATCATGTTGGCATTGGGCCATGCTCTGAATCTTTATTGAAATAATTGATCTGAAAAAAATATTGAAAATGCTTTGACTCTGTCTTCACTAACCTTGAAACACAACGCAACGTGGTGCTTGGGGACGATCCTTCCGTTTCTACTCAAAATCTTAAAATCTTCCCAAAACACATCTAAATGGCTGCTAAACCCTTTTGCACTGTTTTTGCTACTAAAGTGCCAGGATGGATGTTTCTGCTTCACTACAGGACACGATGGATACTGTTATTGTGCGAGGCTTTTGAAAATTTTCTACCATTTTCCTGGAGAACATGTACATACATTCAATATTGTGACATTACGGCTGCCCTTAAAATAGAGATATTCTGGACTGGTGAAAGTGGAACACTTTTTCTTTGGGTTTTAGATTGTACGATTTCATCTTTATTTACACTACGTTGGTTGAATAGCTTCTGGTTGTGAACGCTAATAATTGTGTTGTTCCATGTCTTGACGTATTAACTCAGTGATTATAAACTAAATACAGCTACACCTTTTTTGTTTCCAATAGAAAAAAAAGTTTCACTGGCTTGGTTGCAAGCCATCAAAATATGTCTTAAGGCTGATAGAGTGACAATACAACTTTTAATAGATAACAAAGGAAGCAGCAGAAGCCTTTGTCAATCTAAACACTTAATTGGGCAATCTGTGTTACATTTTCGATATCAATACATCATGCAGTCATATTAACATGAGTTTACCCTTTTATGCAGATCAGCCAGATCTGGTCGCTATGGTAACTAACACAACTGGGAACAAAGACTGTTCTGATTTGTGGGTGAATTTCACTTGCATCTCATCTGAAGCCAATCCACCAGTTTATAACTATCTGCTCTTCGAGGATGAAAAAGGATTGAGTTTTAGCAAGAGTGGAACATGGATAGAGAATATTTCAAGAGGAGGAAAAGTTATTTACAATTGTGTGACATATCAACTTGCAGGAAACGTAACAAGCAGAAACAATATTACTCTGACTGTGAATGGTACGGTTATAGTAATGGAAAGATAAATTAAGTCATTTAAGTGGTCTTTGCAAGTTTTCTGTACCAACGCAAATTCATTTTCATTACTTCTGAAAAAATGGCGAAGTGAGCTTTAAATGATCTCTACTACTTTTTGTGGAATTTTCGACCGGCAGATGTTTTGAATGACATCAAAAGACTCTCCACTCTGAAAGGGTGGCAGGATTGAATGCAAGTTTTAATTAACCCCATAAAGTAATAATTATTAAAACAACAATATAACAACAATTATTGTTGTTAATTCATTGGTGAAGAATGGTTTTCAAAACTCACAGAGCTCTGAAATGAATTGGAAATTTATGCCTTTGCGCCAGTCCGGCTTACATGTTCATTTGTATTTCTTGTTTTGAAAACGTTTAAACTAAAATGAACCTTTTTACATTATTTTCTTCCAGTTCCACTATCTATGAAACAAGTGGAAAATAAGTTACTTGTTAAGAAAGAAGGTGACAGTGTTGAAGTGTACTGTAACGTGACTGGCATTCCCGAACCAACTGTTATCTGGAAACACATCAAAACTGGTTACCCTATTGAAGGAAAGTTATTAAGCATCACTAACATCAGCAGAGCTCAAGCTGGAGAATACAGGTGCACTGCAAACAACACTTGTGGAAATGAATCTACAGTGGTGGACATTGATGTGCAGCGTAAGAAAATTATTACATTCACTGTTTACTAACTTCAATTAGCTGAAGAAGTATGGGTATAACTGTTTAAAACTTCTCCCCTAACGTATAGCTTTTATTAGTTATGCCGTAGACTTGATAGGTACACTTAACAGGTATATGTATATTACTGTGCAGTTCCAGAAAGGATGGTTAAATGTAATAGTTATATGTGGTTTTCTGTACCACAGTAGCAAACATTGCTAAAAAATCACCACTGCATGAATACAAAATTTGTCAATGTTTCAATGTTTCTTTAATAAGGTGCATCTCAAAAGTTTTCCTAGCTTTTTTATTCATTTCATTGTTAATGTTCTCTTACTGGTTATCACTTTCATGTACATTATAAAATGTATGCTTCTAAGAGCCTCCGCAGACTAGAGAGATACATGTAGTTGCCAAAATATGTTTGTTATCGACAACTAGCTTTACACACTGGCTTTTTTGTTATCGACAACTTTTTATGATTGACATCTAAATAGTTGTCGACAGCTATCTCTCTAGTCTGTGGAGGCCCTAAAGTGCACCTGTACTGTTAAAAAGTTTAATCTTCGGCTACAAACTGTATTAAAGGTATGTCTACAAGCAGGTGGCTTACCAGGCCAGCGCCTAACTGCCATTTCCATAGCATTATGGCTGTTATGCTAGTCCATCGCAGGTAACCCTCCAGGATTTTTATCAGGTTGCCCAGAAAATTTCCCTGAACATTTGCCGGTTCCCATATTAAATTCCTGGGTAGAGAAAGGCACTTGAAGTGTCTTGCACAACTGACAATTACCCCAGCCAACACTCGAAACTGGACCGCTCGATCCAGCCGTTCATCCAACCTTCCAACACGCCAACAATAAGCCAACGGCATCTCCTACACAACTGCATGCTTCATCAATGTTATCTTTAGTTCAGTTCAACTGCTCACTTCTACTGTGCTATTTGTCACTAGACCTACTGAAAACATGTTAAGTCTAATCATGAATGAAACATGTTTCCCTATGAAAAGTGTTCACATCAGTTTGTGCATTTGCATGAATCATGATCAAAACCTTAAAAAAAGATCAAAACATGTTTATTCCGAGCATGATTGCAAGTACTTCACAAGGTACATTTGCAGTTTCGATCCAAGACAGACAAAGCATATATTAATAGTGGTGGTCAAAGGCAGAAAGGAAGTGCCCAAAGGGCTTGGCAAGTCAGAGTAAACAGAATTAGCGCAACAGCAGGTTCAAGCTCCATTTTCCTTTTTAACATGTTTACATATTTCAGCAGGCGTGAACACAGCATTAGTATGACGAATCTGTAATTATACTGCCATGTGACGAATCTGTAATTATACTGTCATGTACATTGTACCATTCTTCTTTTAGAACTGGTTAGGGATTTATTTTATATTTGAGGAAAATCCATATGGAAGTGTATAGAGGAGAGAGTGGGGTGTCCTAGGTGAAACTCCTTCTGTGGTGGGTGTATGGATATTTTCTAGCCGAACCATGTTACATTAGATGCCATTCTATTTTTAATTAGCTTTCTAAATTATGCTGCATTAATAATGACATACAATATGTTTAATGTAGAAGAAGAAATATGCCAGATCATCAGTTTATCTCTAGAATGACACGCTTTTTCTAGGCAATAAATTAAAGTTTGTTGACAAAAAACATAATTAATTGTCTTTTTCTGTTTATTGCAGATCAACCTAAAAATGTCCGTCTAAGTACAAACATAACCAGCAACAAAGTCTGTACAGGAATGATTATAAACTTTACGTGCACTGCTGAGGCTAACCCACCAGTACACACTTATTTGTTGTATTTAAATGATACTGTGGTCAAGGATATGGGAAGTTTTGAAACATGTATAAAGGCAATGTATACTGCTGGTAAGTTTTTCTTCAGATGCGAGGCGAACAATTCTGTTCAAGGGACTGGAAGAAGCTGTGATACTATCTTGACTATTGGTGGAGAGCTTGTATAAATATTTTGCAATTTTATACTTACTAATAATATATTTCAAGTATCATGTGAGTCATAGATAGAATTAAGTGAGGAATCTAGTAAATATATTGTAATTCTTGTTGAATACAGATGCGTTAATGTTCTTACATATACTTGAAATTTGCTTTTGTTCCCTATTTTTTGACGGACTTCAAGGACTTTTAAAAAGACCATTAAATGGAAAACGAATCTTGATATTACTGCATCAACTTGTTTCTCAATCAGCGTATTCTGAAACATTTTTTTATGCCATTTATAAGCCCCCCCCCCCCCCGGATATAGATCCCTCCTTATAAGCCCACTCCAAACCCCTTACGAAGTTGTATAAGCCCAGTGCTTAGAACCAGGGTTTTATGGTATGTCATGATCTGTAGTATTTGTAAATAATTTAGTTACGTGGATTTGTTTTTTTCAGTTCCAGCATCTGTGGAACAGACAGAAAATAAAATTGTTAAGACGGAAGGTGACAATGTTGAAGTGTACTGTAACGTGACTGGCATTCCTGATCCAACTGTTACCTGGACAAAAGTTAAGTCTGGTGAACTCATTGAGGGAACGTTATTAAACATCACTAACATCACCAGAGCTCAAGCTGAAGAATACTGGTGCATTGCAAACAACACTTGTGGAAATGAATCTACAGTGGTGGACATTGATGTACAATGTAAGAAAAATTAATAGTGAGATCTTTATTAACGAATACTTACAAAGTTGTTATTGTAAGATTATTTTAAGAAGGAGCACTTCACAAATAGACATTCACAAATGTTGAAGTTATGGGTTGAGTTTCTTGTCAACTGTATGCTTAACTGACACTGACGCTTGGCTCAAAGTGGTTTGATTTGATGATGTCATGTTCCTAACAGAGAATATGCCTTTCATTTACAATGAGAACTTAGTAAGTCACGAGGAACATATTAGCAAAATTGTGTTCATGAAAGCAGTAAGTTATAGTAAGTCGAATTCATTCATGGCAGTTGGGAAATTTCCCTTAACAAGCCATATATTAACATTGTAAGTGCCCCAACATACAACTTTTCCTTTGTAATGTTGATAAATTTGGTGTGTAGGCTTATACGAAGTATCATCATCATCTGTCCTATCAGTGCCTAGGTGCGGTACACAGGTCTTCGAAGTATAAGTCCCACATATTGCTATTGTTAAAAAGAATGTGTAAACATTCCTTTTAAAATTCCTTGTGTAAACAATAACATATTTCAGTGTGTAACAATAACATTCTACTCGGCCAAAGACATGGCAGGTTTCCAATTGACGAATTTTAGCATTTTTGATTTTCAAGCTTGTTTCGTGGGTAATACTTGGTACGCAGCCATAATTTTTGCCATCGGAAATTATTTAACCATTCTAGTTCAACAAGACGTTAATTTGTGTAGCCGATGATGTGCAGTTATTTACTGCACATTCGGTTAGTTATAGACATCGCTTGTCAAATTTAATTTATGTAAAAAAGTCAATCGGTTAACCCCTTTTGAATTTTTTCGCTTCCGATTGTTTTGTGTGATTGACATTTCGTGTTTAGTTTCATATTATCATTCTTTCTTCTCATTGGTTCCAGATTGTTCCATTATTACACTCTTAGACTTACATTCACGCTCACGCCATAGCATAGGGGTTGGCTTACTTTTATGTTTAAGCCCACTTGCATGTACACCAACAATCAACTATTCACAACTCGCAACAGAGGATCAGTGAAACAATCGTTTCAACATGATCACCCTTTTCTACAGATAAACCAGATATGGTCACTTTGGCAACTAACACAACTGAGAACAAAGATTGTTCTGAACTGTGGGTGAATTTCACTTGCATCTCATCTGAAGCCAATCCACCAGTTTATAACTATCTGCTCTTCGAGGATGAAAAAGGATTGAGTTTTAACAAGAGTGGAACATGGATAGAGAAGATTTCAAGAGGAGGAACAATTATTTACAATTGTGTGGCTTATCAACTTGTGGGAAACGTAACCAGCACAAACAATGTCACTCTGACTGCGAATGGTAAGTTTTAGTAATGGCAAGACAAACTAGCAACACTTAGTGTATATAGTAGATAGCAGACGGAAGAGTTGCCTTCGCCTTCCAGCTTACATGTACATGTCTCACATATTTCGAAAACCTGTCAGCTAAAGTAACGTTCACCTATTATTTTGTTCCAGTTCCACTATCTATGAAAAAGGAAGAAATAAAATTGTTAAGAAGGAAGGTGAAAATGTTGAAGTGTACTGTGACGTGACTGGCATTCCTGAACCAACTGTTATCTGGAAAAAAGTCACATCTGACGTCGTCACTGAGGGAAAGATATTAAGCATCACTAACATCACCAGAGCTCAAGCTGGAGAATACAGGTGCACTGCAAACAACACTTGTGGAAATGAATCTACAGTGGCAGACATTGATGTGCAGTGTAAGAACATATATTTTTTTAAATATGCTGCCATTATTAAGGTTAAATAACTTCAATTAGCTGGATAAGTGTTTTAGTTTCATCCTGTAATTTTTAGTTGTCAGCGGTTGTCACTAGACGTCAGGTTGATAGTTTCATTCTGTTTAATGCCTATATATCACCTACGAATGTTTAATTATGTTGACTTCTGTTGGGAGAACTCGGGTAGCTTGTATCACTGACTGATTAATATATTTTTCATGTTATGCCAATTGGAATACATGGTTGGTGTGATATGTTAAATTCTGGAAGCTGTAGGGTTTTTTCCAGTATACGACTAGTTGATCATTAAAACACAGTTATGTATACAAGTCATGTACAGTAGAGTTCCCGCTATCTCGAACTCTCAAGGTGAACGGAAACTTGTTCGAGATAGCGGGGTTCGAGATAGCGAGGGTCGTGTCAAATTTAGTACAGTACGAAAAATCATTGACCTGTCAGTGCTCGCAGAGTCTGCCATGAAGGTCTCTTTATACACTATTAGCAATCAACACTGTTTACATATATGAGTGCATGGCGAATACAGTAATTACTGTACTGTTTAGTGGAACTGTATACCGTATGTCAGTTTTGGACACCGTGGGATACTCCTTTTGGCGAACATAATTATTGTATTTGACCTTAACTGTGTCCTTTATATCATTTAAGGTGGCTGGACCCAATATTTTTGCATGAGCACCTTCCAACTTTGAACTTCCCATACCTAAACAGATTGATTTCAATTTCATATCCATTATAACACATGTGTTACATATAGACTGAACTACAATATGGTATGTTTTTTGGGGAGATCGGATTGAATATCACGTGATAATGACGTCACACCTTTTTTAGCTCTGAGTCGAATTTTAGCCCTCAACCGCATTTTCTAGGGAAATGCTCTACGATACCTATACCTTGGGTGTTTGTCTTCGACTGAGCGGAGTTTCACAAAAATCTATAAGACGGATTTGGAGATATTTTGGGACCTCTAAATTAAGGGTATAATTTATGTGAAAACTAAAGAATGGACTTCCCGTAGCCAAATTTGCTACTTCTGGGTTATATATTTACAAAAAATACCGCTCATTCTAATTATCATATGTCCCTTATACTTCATAGAAAAACTAGAAGGAAGTACAGCAACGCGATTTCGCCAAAACTGAAAATATATGAATCAAGGTGAAACATCGATGTTTACCTTTTTCACGGTTTTACAGATACTTTCACAAAATCTACGATCATGTCAAAACTCGTCGATTTTTTTTGTTCATTTTTTTTCATGACTGCAACTGATCAATACACTACACAATCCCCGAATTTCTTGTTCATTGATAACTTCTAAGGCTGTCTAAAATAAACGCAAAGTCGAGTAAATATTGAAGCGGTGTCATAGTTTGCGATAATTTTGTGCTCTGGGATTCCTATTGTCTCACAACACCACGTGCACCCACGCACCACGCATGCATTGACCGCGCTTGGCTGCCCTCCGAAATCTTTCCGAAATATGGTAATGTGCAGATATTTTAACAAACAACAGTGAACAGTTGTAACACATTTCAAAAGAAAGTGAGCGCGTCACTCAATTCAAACTAATTTCATTTATTTATGCCTTGTTAAATGTTTTGCATGAAAGAAAGAAAAAACTTTGTATGCGAGCTGGATTTGGCATCCAATATTTCATAAAATAATTTTTTACTATATTGCTATATTGGTATGAATTTTAAGTTCTCTTGAATGAATTGAAACAGCTGGCGAATTCCACCTAATCGATTTTAATCAGATGTAAAAACTTACCATATTTCGGAAAGATTTCGGAGGGCAGGCAAGCGTGGCCAATGCATGCGTGGTGCGTGGTGCACGTGGTGTTGTGATAAGCTGGAGACAATAGGAATCCCAGAGCACAAAATTATCGCAAACTATGACACCACTTCAATATTTACTCGACTTTGCGTTTATTTAGACAGCCTTAGAAGTTATCAATGAACAAGAAATTCGGGGATTGTGTAGTGCATTGATCAGTTGCAGTTATGAAAAAAAATGAACAAAAAAAATCGACGAGTTTTGACATGATCGTAGTTTTCGTGAAAGTACCTGCAAAACCGTGAAAAAGGTAAACATTGAGGTTTCACCTTGATTCATATATTTTCAGTTTTGGCGAAATCGCATTGCTGTAATTCCTTCTAGTTTTTCTATGAAGTATAAGGGACATATGATAATAGAATGAGCGGTATTTTTTGTAAATATATAACCCAGAAGTAGCAAATTTGGCTACGGGAAGTCCATTCTTTAGTTTTCACATAAATTATACCCTTAATTTAGAGGTCCCAAAATATCTCCAAATCCGTCTTATAGATTTTTGTGAAACTCCGCTCAGACGAAGACAAACACCAAGGTATAGGTATCGTAGAGCATTTCCCTAGAAAATGCGGTTGAGGGCTAAATTCGACTCAGAGCTAAAACAGGTGTGACGTCATTGTCACGTGATATTCAATCCGATCTCCCCAAAAAACATACCATATTGTAGTTCAGTCTATATGTAAACACATGTGTTTATAATGGATATGAAATTGAAATCAATCTGTTTAGGTATGGGAAGTTCAAAGTTGGAAGGTGCTCATGCAAAAATATTGGGTCCAGCCACCTTAAGCTGAGCGAATTGAATCTAAACTACAACTGACACTCAACTCTCCTACGCTTCTCGTGTTCCACGTGTACTCCCTCGTTCCGCTTGACTGCTCTTACGTGTTAGGTCACGTGACGGACACTACAATAATAAATTACAAGACAAAATTATTTCATAATTATGTCCTGTTGTCATTCAGGCGGTGTGCGTCACGAGATTTGGCCAATCAGCGAGCTGTATTCGAACAATAGTCTTCGCGGCAAAGAAGAAGGCATTTCGGAGCGAAGTGCTCGCAGAATTTGTCCATTTTCCGGATTGCTTGGTCGTTTTGGGAAACACGTTTGCAGGAAATTGAAGACAGTTATATTTCCTTTGCTCTGGTCATTTTTATTGATTACTTGCGAACATTTTGTATGCGCTGGCACCTCTCAAATGTAGCGCGGTCGATCTGGCCGACATGATGTCTTCATTCAAAATTTCACACTTTTTCATTCATTTCAAATTCGTTATTCTGATCAATTTCAAGTGTTCCATTCTTACATGACGTTAGTTCAATCCTTCTTCTTTTGAAATTTCGGGGTCTACCCGGGTCTACCCCAAATAGTTTTCTTGCTACAAGCCGTGGAACACTGAATGGTTTGTCGAAAAAGCGGTCAACTGAGGTTAGTTATTACTTTGCGGTCTGCGAGCCGTGAGTCTGTTTTGGCTAGCAGTGAGCCCCTTTTTGCGAGCTATTTTACTGGACACAAGCCGCTTATTTTTTCTGTTATATCTTACAATCCACAAGATGTAAATCTAGTTTCTGACTCGCTGGTTATTTTTTAAAAAAGCTTATTTGCGGTGACCTCGATTGCGTGACATTAACTGACCCTTGCACTTGCAGTCTTGTACGTAAACGCTCTCCTGTAGCGCGCATCAGCGTCGTTTTAAAATTTATTTCCTACAATTCGCAGGACCGTAGATCGCCCTGCTTTCATTGAAGCGTTTTTACAGCAAAATCTTCCATGCGATAGAATTCATGTTCACCATGCACCAGACTAGTACTCATATCAATTTGATTTTCTACCTGCAGTAACTTTTATACGATATGTATGATCGCTTCGCCATACACTTGTAAAATGCCCGGGTAAAATGGCTTTGAAAGCAAACACTGACAACTGTTTACGTGCCCTTCAACAGTTCAAAGTGAGCAAAGATAAATCAGTATAGATTCTTATTGTATAACTCGGGTAGAACAACGGACTAACTAGCAATCCGCACACATTATTCACTTGCCCGAGGTGTTGACTCTCCCGCGTCAAAGCCATAATGAGTCGTTTCACAAATTCACCCATGATGCTTTGCCCACCCGTGACGCACACCGCCTGGTTGTCATTCATTTAACATCAAAATTACTACAGTTCGAGATAAGAGGTGTTAATTTAGACTACGGGAAGTCACACTTAGTTCGAGATAGCGGGAGATTCGAGATAACCGAGTTCGAGATAGGCAATAGTAAATAACTGAAAAACAGTAAACAAAAACCAAGGGGAACGGGTTTCAGTTCGAGATAGCGGGAGATTCGAGATAGCCGGGGCTCGAGATAGCGGGAGTCTACTGTATGTAGAATAAGATGCTAAGTTGCATGGCAGCCATGTGAGTGTATGTACTGAAAGAAGAATTGCATACACTGAATGATAGACTGACATTGGTTTTCATGGAATAAAGGTTGTTGATTTAAATTGTTCTTTTCTATTGTTCTTGCAGACAAACCTGAAAATTTCCGTCTAAGCACAAACATAACAAGCAACAAAGTCTGTACAGGAATTATTATAAACGTTACCTGCTTTGCTGAAGCTAATCCACCAATACACACTTATTTATTGTATGAAAATGATACAGTGATTAAGGATATGGGAAAAGTAGGAACAGTGATACAGACAATGTATACTGCTGGCCAGTTTGTCTTCAGATGCAAGGCTAACAATTTTGTCCAAGGGACTGGAAGAAGCAGTGATACTATCTTGACTGTTGATGGTGAGCTTCCATAACATAAATTCATTACCATGACTTGTGAAATTGCATTATAGTTATAGTGGTAGAGAGTTGATATCAGTAATGTGCATGCACGTAACAAAAGACAATGTTAATTTAAAATATTAATATGGAAGGTGTAGGCACTACTTAAGTTTCTGCATTTTTGACATTGAGAAAACAAATATCATTAATATGCACTCTATTATAATTAATGATATAAATATATAAAAAAAGGTTTGACAATGACTAAGAAACGTTGAAAAAACGAACCATAAAATACTTTTGAAAAGTTGGTTACAAACCTATCAAAACCCTGAACCATTCTTTCCCAATACCAAACGATAGAATTGCAAAATAAGATACCATGAACGTGGTTTGCAAGATACGTTTATTATGGGCAAACTGGAAGAGCGATCCACACCAGAGTAATCTGAACACTAAAGAGCCGTTCGCACTTTTGACTTGAATTCAAAGGTTGCGCAGCATATACAGCAGCACGATCACAGCATTCACAATGTTGAAATAACTGGCAGAGCTAGTACAGTGTATTTCTCATAAAAAAAACTGCTTCTCGAAGTGTAGTATTGCCAAAGGGACACTAACTCAGGAAATTAACACAAATATTCCTAATATTTACATTCCCCACATCTCTCACGCTTTCTCGTATTTACATAATTTTGGAGATTTACATTTTTACTGTTACTGACAGTTTTCACTCCATCAGAAACCGACGAAGATCGACGTTTTCCGATTTTATGGTGATTTTTTAAACAAATTATTTCTTAATGTTTGTTACCTAGTGTCAAACCTTTTTATATACTTCTATTATGAATATACCTGGATGAAGTTTTAGTATTTTTCGATTACACTCTAATTGTTTTAAGACATCAGACTTTTCACTCATGATCCAATCTAAACTCGTGTTGGACTTCAAGATGATAATTGTAGTTGTATTAATTTGGTCAGACAATGGAATTGCATCAATTTTCTATTTTTCCTATCTATTAGAATGGACAAGTATTCAACATTTTTTTATTCTTCATTGAATAGCACACAAGTCTGATTTCGACATTTTCATTTAATATATAGGTACAATTAATGTTCTAAAAACGTTCTAATGCTTAAAGGTATATTTTCTTCCAATACTAGGGATCAGAGGAGCCAGAATTTGGGGTTCTTGAATTTTTCAAAGATTTCTCTTAATCATATCATGTGACTTTCAAACCTTGTACTACAATATGTAGCTAATCGAGTCTTCTTTGCCATGACCCTTATAGCTTGTGTGTCACCAAGTCTTTCAGTTAAAGTAGCATGTTATATGAATTCATTTTCCAGCCCCAGCATCTGTGGAACAGGCAGAAGATAAAATCGTCAAGGAAGGTGACAATGTTGAAGTGTATTGTAATGCAACTGGCATTCCTGAACCAACCGTTACCTGGAAAAACGTCAAGTCTGGTGACCTCACTGAGGGAAATTGGTTAAACATCACTAACATCACCAGAGCTTAAGCTGGCAAATACAGGTGCATTGCAAACAACACTTGTGGAAATGAATCTACAGTGATGGACATTGATGTGCAGTGTAAGAAAATAATTATGTCTTTTTTGTGTGTGTGATTCGTGGTGCAGATATTATTATAATATAATAATAATAGCATTTATATTGCGCAAATTCCATAAAAATTTAAATGCGAATAACAAACCTAAAATTACAATTAAAATAGCGATTGAACTTCTCTCATTGCACTTTACGTTACTCTTTCTGTAGTAGCCAACTATGTCACAAACAGAAGCAAAAAAATAATCAAAAATAAATACACAATCCAACTGAACATAGCAGCCACATAACATTAACAGCCTTGGTTAAGACTGAGAGTGGCAAGAAAAGGAATGTCCAGTTGGAGGTATTGAACAGGAATTTTTATTAGTATTTGTGTTTTTCAAATTTATTTATATTTTTGGCATGCTGCCTTTGAAAATATATACTTGCCACATTGCGTACTTAAATCCGAATCTAATAATTTTTGATGTTATAATGTGTAACGACTGTGATGGAACAACCTCAACTACACAAAGTGAAGACTGGAAAAGCTGTGGGCATTTACCATTTAGTCAAGAATTCTGGGTTTTGGTTAGACAAGAATATTATTCCTCAATGCCGCAGCAACAGTGAAAAACTGAACAAACGCGGCCTGTGTTCACATCAGAGGATGTCAGGTTTATGTAACGATTTTCATTTTTTCTTCATAGCTACTGAAGAATGCAAATGCTCATGCAATGACGTCATGTTGGCAGCGATCATTGGAGTTCTTGTGTTGATAATCATTGTTCTGATTATTTACATCGTTTGGCTGCACAGGAAAGGTAAAATATGATTAGTACTCTTTAGAGGTTTTATTGTATCTGCTGCTGTTTCTCATAAGTTTAATACTGTCCTTTGAATCTTGATCACGTTATCTCTTGTTTCCTTAGGAACTACAAGAGTACAGAGGTATGTTTAATTTAGCTCTACTGGGGGCCTGGGATGAGATTTAAACTCGATGATTTTAAGATCCTATAGAGATTTTTATCAATATGTTTTGGTGTTTAGTGAAATGATTATTCATTTGATTATTGATGATGAGGAAGAGGTTGTTTCCTTTTTCTCCCCTCCGGCATTAGTATTTTACAGATGTATAGATAATAATGCACTATTCGCATGCGCATTGAGCAGTACCCACCTTCAATCGCTGAATCGCGTTGCAATCATTCGTGTTTTATTGCATAACATGGCTGTCAGCTTTTGAAAATTGTAGATAAAGTAGTCTATAACGTTAATGTTAATATTTGTTTTCCTCTGCAGAGGCTGATCAACATGGAAATGTACGACAAACAGTTATATGCAAACGTCGAGGACTTGGTTGTGTAAACGATCAAAAGTACCATCAATTTCCAAGCCAATCCAAATTAATTGTGTTATTCGCTTTCATAATGTAGAACTTAGTTGGTTAATCCTTTAACTCCCAAGGGCACATTTCGGCGACTATTGGTGAAATACGCACGTCATAAGATTTCTGTGACATGCACCTGTCAGATGCGATGACACAAAGGATAATCTTTTGCAAGCCTGCCTGAATTAAATTTAGCCAGGGTTAAGTAGGAAAAGCCCCGCGTTTATTATTTGTTGTAAAATCAGTGTCATGTTCAGCTAGCACACCTCTCATTCACAGATTAAAATTGTGAGCAAGGTTTGTTTAAAAGTTTGAAAAAGTTAGAGTGCACGTCGCCCTCGAGAGGACGAATGAACCAACACATGGGACAAATAATATTGGAAAGGACTTTTGAATGTAAATCACTCGCCTAGCTGGCGGCTCGTGATTTACAAGCTTTTCTTGTGTTCTCACAACATCCCGTGTGGGTTTTTTTGCGCCGGTAAACCCATAGAAAGTGCGATTTATCTGTAGGCCATACTAGTAGTAAGGTTAGGAAGTGCGAGCGGTGTGTCGGGTATTTTCAATTGACTTTGATTTATGAAACCACTGGGTTATCATCATGGCTTTATTATTGACTGCTATGTAACTATGTTCGAGTGTTAACTTCAAATTCCGTTTGATACATTTATATCTATTTTATGTGGCAAGCGGAAAGTTATCGTGTCATAATAAAATATGAGAGTTCAATTATTTATCGTACGAACAATATACTGAGTGTTCCAGCACGCTTACTTTAACAACATATCATATTTAGTTTTGTAGTCAAACTTATAGTCACGTTCCAATAAACTTTACTACAACATTATTTTGCTTATTCGCTATCTTATTCGGGCTTTCTTTCAGCTTTTGTTGTTTGATCTACCCAACGTAAAAATATGAAAGACAGCTTTTAAAACTGAAAACATTTTTGCTTTTTGTTTTGTGCCCTAACAAAAATCGTGCCTAGGCACGGGCACTACCTCCAGAGGTAGTACTCGGGCACCGTTCCCGGGCACTTGTCTGAACAGGCTTTCGTCAATTCCCGCGCCTGTGTGAGCGGTTCCCGCGCTTTTTTACTTTTCTCCATGCTTCCCTGCGATCCAAGTCACCAAAATGGCGGCAGGCGCTAAATGGACAATGGAAGAAATCATTGCTTTACTGGATGCGTACATTTTTCGGGATGTTACTGCGAGAAATCGATGCAGTTTGTATCTTGATTCAAAACATATTGTTGCTTTTGTATCACTTAAAACCAGTTGATCTTGTAGCTCTTGAACAGCTGTTGAGCTATTATGGAATAAAACAATCACCAGAAGGAAGTAGGCCGCTAAACATGTGCACATTTGAGTACAGTAAACAATAACACACGAATTGCACATGGCGAACAGTGTCGTGAACCATAAACAAATATTTGGGCACCAAGCCTCCTGCTGGAGTGTGAACATCCTCGTTCCATGGCACTGGGGTGTCTGAACAACGTCCATTTTAGGCTATGTTCACACTTGGTGCCCGAGCACTAGTGCCTGGGCACCGGCACAAAATAGTGGGTCTATTCCCTACTGTAACAACTAAAGAAAACAGTCACACAACTTTACACTGGTAAATAGGGAACTGACTGCTGCACTGGATTAGCCCAGCTGTTAGCTGTTTGCAAGCGACAGACCCGTTTATTGTGAGAAACCAACACATACATCTTATCTAGTTGACAATTCCGTGCCTACTGCCCGCCAGGAAACCTGATCCCTCCCGAATGCAGAGTCATGCACTCTAACAATCCTGAGGGAGAAGGATTGCAAAACGTAAACTATAAGCTACTGTTCTGGAGACATAACTACTAACAATTCATATTCTAATAAAATACGTAATAAATGACACTGATCGTAACGCTTGTCCTGCTACCTGAAAAAGTAAAAATAAACGAAACTTTAGCGAAAAGAAAACCGCATGGCAGCGATGTCAGCCTAGAATGGATTCACTCAGTAAAATCTCGCCCTTGCATCGCCATCTCGTCACCATGGTAACTGTCACAACGTCGGTGAACCGTGAAAACAGCGATTTGCTACTATTCTTCGAAACCGTAGCAAATAATTAGTTTTCCCTATTCCCTACAGTAACAACTAAAGAAAACAGTCACACAACTTTGCACTGGTAAATAGGGAACTGACTGCTGCACTGGATTAGAAAACAAAGAACGGAATGCAAATGAGGAAAAGTCATATCCTGAGAGATTTTGAAAGAAGCAAACGATTTTCGATGGAATCCTCTGCGTAACTATCCTTTGCTGACTCAGACCGCCATCTGCCATGACGTTTCCAACATCGGTCAGAAACTTGCGCATTCGCTGCTACGGTGGCGCCTCCTGATCTAAATGAATGTAAGCTAATATTAGTTGTTTCTGGTACAAAACTCCGTAAGAAGGCCCAAGATAGATTCCCTTGCTCTAGTGTAACTGAGAGGTTTTACCTTTTGAATGAGTTTGTAGCCAGACTTGATCTTAACTACGGGTTTAAACAAATAATCAGAATTTGCACTACATACGTCGATGCTTGCCAAGGACATTTACTTTTCATTTCAAGATTCACGACAGGACAAGTCACCTTGTCTGATCTATTAATCACTACTTCGTTGCCTTTTCTATACTGATCCGTCTTACTCTTTGTGACTTTGATAGATGTCGCCGATACTGATATCTCTGATAGTAAGAGCTCAGTGAAATTTCGCTAAATCGAAAAAAACCCTGCAAATAATAACAATGCCATCGAAATATCCCTGCGTATAGGTATTAAAACTCACTACTATGCTCATACATAGTACAACACGCGATAAGTGCTCCATTAGAAATGGGTGATTTCTTTACAACAGGTTTGGCATTTTGCCGTTTGGCTCCCTCGATAATATTTTTAACAAACGGACTGTTCATGGGATTGGGAGCGCCAGAAATATCATGAACCCATTTCAAAGCACAATAACTGCTTTCTATCACAGAAGCTGAAACATGACTATCAGACAAATGGCAAAAAAAACAGAGCAACGTCGACAACGGTAACCGGGAAACACATTAACTAAATATTTCTCGTTAGCGAAATTAATCCACAGTTCCTGTGGCCTTTGCCGCAAGGACAGTTTTCTTTAACACTTCAAACAAACGTGGGGATCCGTTGGATTCAGCCCGCTTTTTTATCTCCTTCCAAAAACATTTGCTGAAGATGTTCAGACCTGCAAAAAACAAAGACTATATGTATGTGAGTTATCCGCACATTCTTCCTACGCTATCAGACTATATGGATCCACCTGTGGTAGGGATGAGCCATCTGTAGACAATTCCTGATACGCCATCTGTGGGCTTGTTACTATATTACCACCTAATGATTTGGCTTGGTGGGGGTACTACCCAGTTGTTTTCGCCCAGCCAATTTTGAGCAAAAGCCTCAACGCCTTCACAACCGGGGTTCCAAAAACGTGAATTGAATCTACTACATTTGGTGTTGTACCAAGTGGCGAACCGATCAATAGTAAAAGTACCCCAGAGTGTGTTTATCCAGTGAAATATATGAGAGTGTATTCCCCAATCGTCCACATCGGTGAGTTTGCTGAGATAATCAGCTAACTGATTCTCCTCTCGTGGGACCGGAACAGGGATAATGGCAACATTATGCTTGCCGCACTAGTTTACAATGTTCTCGGCAACTGTTTGGAAATCTGGTTTCATGCCTCCTCTATCGATAATGCGTACTATGTTTTGATTATCCGTATGCCATTGTACCTTGTGTCCCTGCAGGGCACTTCCGATAGACAGTAACATGTTGTGTACAGCTTTACGTTCTCGCCAGGTGGAACTCTTAGCCTTTTCATTAACTGCCCATAACCCCTGGCAGAATAACTGCTTCTTTGGTAATACTATGTAACCACCGTATCCCTGTTCTGATGCGTCTGAATAAACAACAGAATCGAAAATGTGAGGCTCGTCAAACAAGTTCTTACCATTTAAGTGACTCACATTTTTGTCCAAAAAATTAAGTTCTTCCATCAACTTTTGAGAAAACGGTACAATTGAATCCCATGATCTCCTATCGCATAATACATGTCTCTGGTGTATAAATAAACCCTCTAGCCAATGGCCTTTGACATGTATATTATACGGCCAGCAAACTGTGCCAATTGTTTAGCAGAAACTCTGTGAGGGTTGGCCAGGATAACTGAGACTGATTCCTTAAGATTTGTAACCCTAGTTTCTGTTACATATAACCGGTTCTCTGTCATATTGAAGACATGACCCAGCCAGGTCTGAGTTAGAGCTGGCTCCCAATTGCATTTGTTGTTGCTGAGAACAAAGCCTAGTTTGCCGAGATCTCCCTTAACTGCTTTGGAGTCTGCCGACGCAGTCTCGATGGGTGAGTTCCCACCAAGACCATCATCCAGGAACATGCAAACTTTCTTACCTGAACTTCTCCAATGACTCACTACAGGTTTAAGAAGTTTGGTAAATATATAGGGAGCAGTTGCCAGGCCGAAAGGTAACACATCAAACACAAAATATGTTGAGGTGCCGTGATACTGCCACTGAAACCCCAAGTACGTTCGATGACTTTCAAAGATTTCAATGTAGTGGTAAGCACTTTTAATATCGAAAGTATTAAGATAATAACCATCGCCTAGCAATTGTTGAGCAATACAAGTGTCTTCACATTTGAATTTGTATTTGAAAAGATATGGATTTACGTGTCGAAAATTCAAAACCAACCGCTTCATCTCGACTTGACACGGTCAGGGGATTAACTACCCATGGGTGGTGGTCAACGATAGATATGCGCTGACTTGTCAACAGGTCATCGAGTGCTTCTGTTACAAAATATTACGATTGTCTAAAGCGGACTTATTATTTCGTAAAATAACTGATTCGGCGATTGTCATCAATGGTAACTTGCAACCCTCCCTGATTACGCTTAAGACCTGTTCAGTTGGCTCTATTGACTCCCAGGCGTGAAGTTGCCGTTTAAGCCTCCTTCGGACGCCGTCGTGCGTATCGTCGCTCTCCATAAAATCCCCTTTCTCGATAAATATTGCATCATCTGACTCGCACGAATCGTCCTTACTACAATCAGTTATATCGCAAATATCATGCAAGTTCTCTAACGCAAATTCACTACCACTCAAGTTTAAATCTATCAAACAATTACTTAACTCCTTTCCATCACGTGCCTGTTCAACTGCCAGCAATGGACATTCGTTTCGCCAATGGCCTATATTTCCACAGCTGAAACAAGTTCCACTCCTCTTGAATTGCCCGGTAAAACCAGGTCCTCTTATTTATTTGCGGGTAGTTCAGGGGTTTAAACTCATATACGCGACTTTAAATATAAATTAGAGTAGCTTTCTTTGCGGACTCGACAGCAGCTTGAAATTTCCCTCGTAAACGCAGCGGTTGCTGAGCGCCAAAGGCAAGTATGCGTGTCTTCGTAATCTATTTATTTTCAGATGTATTTTGCAGAATGGTCTCATGAGTTCAATTATCCGCCCCTTATCTGTCTATGATTAATATTGATTCCTAATAATTATTATTCCTATATGGAATAATGTCAATCCCTCAGATCACTACACACAAAGTGAAGAGAATCGTGTAATTTTACTATCCCCTCTCCCCCTACGAATCGACCTTTTAGTTTGCCGCCCAATCTCGGTGACATACCTTGATATGCTCACTAATTAGTTAACAAAGAATGTATGGAATGCGGGAATCGAGTGAGGGAGTGCCAGCGAGTAGTCCACAATGTTCCACGAATATCATGATAAAAAATTCCCAATTCCATTTTTGGAAAATATAGAAAAACACCTCGTACGGCATGGCCCTGGGAGTGAAAGAGCTAACTGAACAAAATGGTGGTCTTCAAACGCCATACCCTTAAGCCCTTCCAGCTTCGGTTCTTTCTTCGTGGCTATCACTAATCAGGTGAAATGAATTTGTAATATAACATGTAGGGTACAAAGTAAAAACACGTACGAAGATGTGAGATTAACCAGCATTTAATGAGCACTACAGTTCGTTACATATTAGACTAGTAAAAAGCATTTTAAAAAGTCATGGGAGAAATAATGTGTGGCAGAAGACCTTTATTCAGCGGTGGAGAGTAAACAATCCGGATCACAGCCAAAAACAATTGCACATATTCACATCCTTGGCACCGAGTCATGATTAGGATCATCTCTTCCTTTTGGCTTCTGATTGGTTGAATTACATACTTTGGTTTTGACTCTACGATAATGATTGGAAAACTGCTCTATAAACACCAACAATGTTTGCAGACTGATAAAATGCACAAAATAGAGACGAACCGTATGAGTCGCTTCCAAAGGCAACTACCACACATGTTCACCCTGTTGGCTACAAAGCTGTTAATCAGCATATAAAAAGTAAGGTTACATTTGTTAATATATGAAATTTATCAGTATTTAATTAGCACTTTAAAGAAGACTGACATTGTGCGGCAGAATCCCTTTACACTGCAAGAATAAACAAGAATAAACATGCATTCAAGACAAACCAATGGTGCTCATGTAGCTCTCATCGATTTTCTTTTACCAAAAGGTACATTAACATTGCTTCAAAACCTTTCTCACCAAGAAAACTAACTTTTTTAATATAACAAAAGTAAATGATGCTATTACACGTTGCACGTCTATAAATTCCCATTATTATTTTGCAATCAGCTGGATGTTTTGAACATCTCTCTCTATGAATATTGGACTAGTGTTCATCCTTTATCAGCTAAAGTTTGAACCCAATCAAGTGAATACCAAAAATCCAAGTGCCTTAAAACACAAAATTAATGATTGCTTAACTAAAACACAACAAATGGCCAAAACAACTTGATTTTTACAATCAACAACAGTATGAAATGATAAAAATGATTTCACCCCAAGGAAGAAAAAATAATATAAATTTAAACACTTAGTCGAGGTTCAAAGCGACTCAAAGGAGAACATTCCACAAAAATAGTATATAATGTTGTGCACTAAGTGCGTTTTGTACGGACTTTAATTTGTTTTTAAAATAATTGAAAATTCCCAAATTGTGATATTATGACCCTTGCTACATACCTACAGTCCAAGTCACATATCAAATATAATCAAGCTAATTTATCTTATCTACACAATGTTATAATAATTGAACTGTCCCGTGTTGACATATTGTACGGAAAATAGCCGACAGCCCGTGTTCTGTAAATTCGGAACCTTCCCATGGCTGAACTGAACAGTTTGGTTGACTAGAAGAGCTTATACTCCTACATTGTAAGACACCTCCGTTGAACTTCAAATTACCACAAATGGCTAGATTCACTACAAAGTACTTGATAAAGGCAGTATTTAAGCCCATCCCCAGGTGTGATATAGATTGGGCCTTAGACTAACAGCCACTGTGCTCGCCAGGATCCAGTTGAACAACCTGGTCTGGTAGGCGAGGTGGGGAGACGTTATGGCTTCGTGTTAACTGTGAGAAGAACAGGAGGCTTTGCTGCAGTAATAGGCCATTTCCGAGTTCCCTTTACCTCTTTTACAAAACGAGTCCAAGTGCAAAAACTTCATATGAAAATGAGTTTTACTCAAAATTTCATTCAAATGCAAATCAAACTCATTTTCATATGAAAGGTTTCGCAGTTGGACTCGTTTTGAAACAGAGGCAAAAGTCAATTCGGAGATGGCCCATTATTGCCAGATTTCAAACCGAGAGGGCCTGGGCACAATGATGTATTTATCAGGACGCGCGAGAATCAAAATGGCGGTTCTCTAAGGTCTGTTCTTTCAATTTATGTCTGTATATAGCATGATTTGGCACTGGACTTGCGCCAGTGCTTTGTGCCAAAACAGCTGGCGGACCAAGGGTGTTAGATATTACAATTTGCCGGTGAATCCCGATCTCAGGAGAAAATACCAAGCTGTATTGAAGAACGAAATTGTCAAGTGGACAAAGCAAGTTATCTGCTCGGCTCATTGGAGTAGAGGCGAGAGGCTCTCCGTTGACGACATTCCTGATGTTATTTGCTCCGAAGAACAGCAAAAGAAATTGGAATCGATGCTGAAGTTAACTCCAAGCAAGAGTCTAAAGAAAAAGGTTGATTGTGTCCACAGAGTTCTTGTACAAGCAAATCACGAGGCTATACATGTAGGTGAGCTGAAATCAACAGGGAAAAGGAAAGCTCCCAGGGAAAGGCTGTTTAGACTTGAAGACACTGAGCAGCCAGTTAAAAAAAGAAAGAAAACAAAAAGCGCACTGGAAAAGGAAAAGCTTTCAATCCAATACCAAAATAAAACATTGATTTCCGAAAATAAAGCTTTATCTGAGAAGGTTTTAGAAATGGAACAGCTCCTACAAGAAATGAAGGCCTTACAAGAGAAAATGATGTCTGAGAAAGATTATTTCGAACAGAAACTAAAAGAAATGACATTTGAAACTTAATAAGAGAAGTTTCACCTATGAATGCTTAAAGAATAGGGAAAAAGAATTCTTTGACATGTGTGGACTGGCTGTGAATGAATTTAATTGTCTCTTTGCATGTCTGATTCCTTTTTTACATCTGATTGTGTATCCTGATTGTGTTCAAAGCTTGGAAAAATTAGATTCACATAATAAGCTCCTTGACGACAGAACATAACTCCTTGTTACACTTACTGTAGCAAGACATGCAGTGGATCTAGTCATTATGGCTAAGTTAGTAGGTGGAAGTTCCTCTACTATTTCAAGAGTGTTTGTAGCATGGATGGTTTTCCTTCGCTGTGTTCTTGATGAAGTGAATCTGAAGCCATTGCCTGGATTTATTGAAGCTTTTCTCCCAAAAGTGTTTGTTGATGCAGGATATGCTGACTGTGGAATTCTTGGGGACAACACAGAGACCTGGATTGCTCAATACGGGAATCGAGTGAGGGAGTGCCAGCGAGTAGTCCACAATATTCCACGAAAATAATGATAAAAAAATTGCCAATTCCATGTTTGGAAAATATAGAAAAACACCTCGTAAAAGTGAAAGAGCTAACTGAACAAAAATGGTGGTCTTCAGACGCCCTACCCTTAAGCCCTTCCAGCTTCGGTTCTTTCTTCGTGGCTAGCACTAATCAGGTGAAATTAATTTGTAATATAACATATAGGGTACAAAGTAAAAACACGTACGAAGATGTGAGATTAACCAGCATTTAATGAGAACTACAGTTCGTTACATATCAGACTAGTAAAAAGCATTAAAAGCCATGGGAGAAATAATGTGTGGCAGAAGACCTTTATTCAGCGGTGGAGAGTAAACAATCCGGATCACAGCCAAAAACAATTGCACATATTCACATCCTTGGCACCGAGTCA
Source organism: Desmophyllum pertusum (assembly GCA_029204205.1). Classification (NCBI taxonomy): domain Eukaryota; kingdom Metazoa; phylum Cnidaria; class Anthozoa; order Scleractinia; family Caryophylliidae; genus Desmophyllum; species Desmophyllum pertusum. The sequence goes on from MU825400.1 coordinate 3,486,568, forward strand.
TGATTAGGCTCATCTCTTCTTTTTGGCTTCTGATTGGTTGAATTACATACTTTGGTTTTGACTCTACGATAATGATTGGAAAACTGCTCTATAAACACCAACAATGTTTGCAGACTGATAAAATGCACAAAATAGAGACGAACCGTATGAGTCACTTCCACAGGCAACTACCACACATGTTCACCCTGTTGGCTACAAAGCTGTTAATCAGCATATAAAAAGTAAGGTTACATTTGTTAATATATAAAATTTATCAGTATTTAATTAGCACTTTAAAGAAGACTGACATTGTGTGGCAGAAGCCCTTTACACTGCAAGAATAAACAAGAATAAACATGCATTCAAGACAAACCAATGGTGCTGATGTAGACTCTCATCGATTTTCTTTTACCAAAAGGTACATTAACATTGCTTCAAAACCTTTCTCACCAAGGAAACTAACTTTTTTAATATAACAAAAGTAAATCATGCTATTACACATTGCACGTCTATAAATTCCCATTATTATTTTGCAATCAGCTGGATGTTTTGAACATCTCTCTCTATAAATATTGGACTAGTGTTCATCCTTTATCAGCTAAAGTTTGAACCCAAACAAGTGAATACCAAAAATGGAACGCCATAAAACATGTCTACAGTCAGTCTAATTGCAAAAAAAAAAAACAGTGAACAGCTTGGTTAAAAGAAACAACAAAAAGAAAATGATAAAAAAAATATTTCTGCAATATTGCCAGTACACAATGTTAAAACGTCTCTTAAAATAAATAACATCTCCTTAAGACATCGTTGTATTGAACTAGAAAACACAACCATCAAAGTAGATCAAATGAAACGCTGACGTGGTGTTAGAAGAAGATCGAAGGAAAGAAATGGCATATCCAAGTGCCTTAAAACACAAAATTAATGATTGTTTAACTAAAACACAACAAATGGCCAAAACAACTTGATTTTTACAATCAACAACAGTATGAAATGATAAAAATGATTTCACCCCAAGGAAGAAAAAATAATATAAATTTAAACACTTAGTCGAGGTTCAAAGCGACTCAAAGGAGAACATTCCACGGTGTACGGGACTTTAATTTGTTTTTAAAATAATTGAAAATTACCAAATTGTGATATTATGACCCTTGCTACATACCTACAATCCAAGTCACATATCAAATATAATCAAGCTAATTTATCTTATCTACACAATAACGTTATAATAATTGAACTGTCCCGTGTTGACATATTGTACGGAAAATAGCCGACAGTACAGTGCAATACAGTAATTTTCCAAAACATCAGCAGGCAAATGACATGACAGCATAACCCAGAGAGCCCCATTGACAATGGCACTTGATTGGGGTACCATTCCGGAAAAGAACAACTGCAGGTCTTGTTATTCCATTGTTGGTTGTTGGTGTAAAGCTCTTAAATATGTGTGCTTTTATAAAAGTATCTTTTCCTTCTTTGAAGACTTTAACAGTTTTTACTTTTCTGCTGTTAAACATACGAAGAGCTTTCCGGTACTTGCCCAAGCTACCTTGGCGTTTGAGTGCTTGATATTTTTTGATCATAGCACGAGTGACCTAAACAACAGCAAAACACACATTGAACAGTTAGTCATAGAATAAACTTGATTAATTCACAGTTTGCAAATTACCGGTTTAAAATAAAAACAATTTATTTGAGACAGGAAATCCTCGCTCCTAATAAAACATCAAAATTTAAACAAACAATAATTTGTCTTGTTTGTTTAATAAGCTTATTTATAGCAGCATGTTTAATATATATTTAATTACCTTTGGGTACTGACTTGAGTCTGCGATCCATGATGCTTCTGGTGGTGGAATGTCTCTTGCTGCTAGCCGTGACTTGAATTGCAAGGACGACTTTCTCTTCTGAATTATTTTATCCAAAATCAGCGAGTTCTTTTTCAGATTAATTATTCTTTTTACGAGGAGTTCTTTCGTCCCATGCAGACGTACTTTGCCCAAGTTTTAGTAAGCACTGCTGCAGACATTCTTGGTTCCATTTTGATGGATTCTCAGACATTAGCTTAGTTTTAATTCCCTCGAGGGAAATTGAGGGCTGGCTTTCTTTATTTGCCGTCTTTTTACTTGTAGTGCTTTCCATTTTGTCAAGAAACGAGCAAGAACGAGAAAACAGAGAGCCGCCATTTTGATTCTCGCGCATCCGGATTGTGCCCAGGCCCTCTCGGTTTGAAATCAGGCAATGAGATGCTTCTAGCAAATGACCTGTGTGAAGCTTGTATATCTATAATACAACTCAGCTATAGTTATTTAATGCTTTGTTGGTGTTGGAGACAGTGTGAGTCTCCAATACCTTGTTCCAAATCAGACTAATTCTATACATTCATTGAAAAGTGCAAATATTTGGGTTCATGAAAAGATCATTCTTAAACGTCGGGACTACCTAGTCTTAAATCTTTGGCACTTTATAAATAATAGCTTACAAAGCAAGCATTAATTCATTCAGAACCCTAACAATTTGTGAACATAGATTATAACTTTGTCTGCATCTCGACCCCGATGCGCTCAGCTAAATACGGTTTTCAATCATTATGTTGATTGTCGTTAAGAAAACGTACGTAGACTAGTTCTTCACTACTCGTAATATACATGTACCATAACGAGAACGCTAAAAGAGACTATATACTTTGTAAAATTATTTACGCCTTTAGCACTCCACTTTTGGATATAAAAATACTAAAAACTAGATTTTGTTCAGTTACAAAATAATGAATATGTACATATCAGCTACCAAATTCTTCTTCTCTAACGAAATTCTAAGTCGAGAAGCTGTTTTCTTATTATAAACCACACCGTCTACTTTCGCGGTTTACTTAGGCATGAGGTAACGTAAAATCTAAACATGGCTGGACAAATATAGAGGACACTTTCTATAACTATAAAAAAATATAAACGTGACAGGTTAACACATGTTATTATTACATTGCACATGCACAAGCAACACAACAAAACTACAAAAGGATACAAAACGTTCCTACATGGCTATAAAACTTACGTATTTAAAAACGTTTACAGTGTTGGTCCTTGACTGCTATTACTGTTAGCCAGTGTAGCTTTTTCCTTGACTGTTAGAGTCCGTTTTGGTTGCTTGCCCTTGACGGTAACTTAGCACCCTCCTTCATAAACTGGGTGATGTCAGCATACTCTATTTCACCATATGAAAATAAAATCCAAATAATCTTAAATCACTGCCAGCCTGAAAGAACTATTAAGTATGTTGTCAATTAGCACTATATATGCGTAGTCTCTGATTGGCTGTTGTTCTAACTTAACCTTTTAGAGATACTACACTTGCTAAGCCACCAATATGCAATGTTTTGGCAGGGATCTTAGACATCTCGCTTGTGCGTAGGATGCAATAAGCGCGCAACAAAAGACGTAGGTTTTAACAGCATTATATAGGGAATAACTGAAATTGTTTGGTTTCAGTTATGATGCCAAGGGCCAGCAACTACACTGAAGACCCATTTTAACCAAATGTGTTCCTTATTGTATAAGATATATTTCATAGACAAAGACACACCTTGTTGTAATAAAGGTCATCATAGGTTTTGAAAATAAATTTTCAGGTAGGCCGTTATGTTTTGATTCAGAAAATTTATTCGCTAACATTGTAACGTATTAGTATTTTACGTACTAAATTCAAAATACGCAAATTAGCATATTAGTTGCTTAACCCTTAAGAACGAATGTCGCTAAGGATGGAGCCAAATTGGAAATGGTCAAAATAAAGTTTCCTTCATACTTTGTGTGTAGTTAGTCCTTGGGGTGGAAACATTCATGATGATATTTGTTTCACTTCCTGCACTAACCTAGACTTGGGATCAGGGGGGAAGTTCATGCCCCAAAATGTATTTTTTGAGGTATTTTTAACCCTGAAAACTGAGATTTTGTTAACTAATTATCGCAAAATGCAAAAGACTGGTTAAAATTCTGCTGACATCCTGGTATAATATCATCCTTCCGCTCCACAAAACTGGCACCGGATTTTCAGTTTGCCCCCTGGGGGCCCCCTGGCCCCCTGTCCTTTGTAAGGGGGGAACCGCCTTTTAAAAAAACTGAAAATGAGACATCTTTGGCTAAAATAAAATCAAACTGGTATTCATATTTTTATCAAATTTGAAGTTGCAAATGAATATTTCGTCCTTTGTGAATCTTTTGGTACTGAAAAGTCCGCGGGCACTCAATTAGTTTTTGCAGAACAAACAATTTACAATTCATACCCACGACAAAATGTTAATTTTCCGTCATTTTCAATGCCCACTTTCTGGAAGGTAAATAATGCTATTTGTAGCAACTTACCACTACACTGTTTCTCTATCATCGATAATTTGAAAATATTTCACTTTTACAGCTTACATGTAAGCAACTTCAGAAAAAAAAAATGTTTTGAATAGCACATCAACTGGTGAAACTGTTAATTTATGCAAATAATAACACTCAAGTTTCCGGCCAAAAAAATATAAAACTGAGTTGTGTAGTCAATTAAACCACATAAATAAAACTTATAATAAACAATTGATGTAATGCATACCATTTATTAAGTAGTAACTTCAAGAACCACTGATCTCAGAGGCAACGAGGAATCACGCCGAATATTATAATTCGTCGGTGCTTTCGTTATGTGCCACCGTGTTGAAACTATAGTTCTCATCCGTCGGAACAGCCCCAAATGGTTTCCTTTTCACTGGAAATATATTATCTGGAATTGGCTGCAGCTGCTAACTATCCACAAAATATTACAAACAGATCCACGATGGCGGATGCTCCACCGATATGATCGTTGCTGTCGCCGCCATGTTGGATCACTTCTTGTCAGGCCGTGATGAATGCTTTAAAGGCAACCTCCTTGTTCTTTTAGAAATGTCCGATCTCTTGAGCTCCACAATTCTCAGCTACAAATCCTGAGTTATAAATTCTTACTGAGCTATATAAATCCTTTTGAATTGTAAACTCCAAGCCGGGACACTTTAATTTGGTATGTTTATATTTTATGGTGTCCGCTGACCGAAAAAGATAAACATACAATCGTCCCGGCGACCCGTCCCGGCTTATTTAGAGTTTACAACCAAACAGTGATACTTCAAAAGGATTTATATAGCTCAGTAAGAATTTATAACTCAGGATTTGTAGCTGAGAATTGTGAACCTCAAGAGATCGGACATTTCTAAAAGAACAAGGAGGTTGCCTTTTCAAGCATTCTTAAAAAAAGCATTCATCACGGCCTGACAAGAAGTGATGCAACATGGTGGCGACAGCATCGATCGGTGGAGCTTGTAATATTTTGTGGGTAGTTAGCAGCTGCAGCCAATTCCAGATAATATATTTCCAGTGAAAAGGAAACCATTTGGGGCTGTTCCGACAGATGAGAACTATAGTTTCAACACGGTGGCACATAACGAAAGCACCGACGAATTATAATATTCGGCGTGATTCCTCGTTGCCTCTGAGATCAGTGGTTCTTGAAGTTACTACTTAATAAATGGTATGCATTACATCAATTGTTTATTATAAGTTTTATTTATGTGGTTTAATTGACTACACAACTCAGTTTTATATTTTTTTGGCCGGAAACTTGAGTGTTATTATTTGCATAAATTAACAGTTTCACCAGTTGATGTGCTATTCAAAACATTTTTTTTTCCTGAAGTTGCTTACATGTAAGCTGTAAAAGTGAAATATTTTCAAATTATCGATGATAGAGAAACAGTGTAGTGGTAAGTTGCTACAAATAGCATTATTTACCTTCCAGAAAGTGGGCATTGAAAATGACGGAAAATTAACATTTTGTCGTGGGTATGAATTGTAAATTGTTTGTTCTGCAAAAAATAATCGAGTGCCCGCGGACTTTTCAGTACCAAAAGATTCACAAAGGACGAAATATTCATTTGCAACTTCAAATTTGATAAAAATATGAATACCAGTTTGATTTTATTTTAGCCAAAGATGTCTCATTTTCAGTTTTTTAAAAAGGCGGTTCCCCCCCTTACAAAGGACAGGGGGCCAGGGGGCCCCCAGGGGGCAAACTGAAAATCCGGTGCCAGTTTTGTGGAGCGGAAGGATGATATTATACCAGGATGTCAGCAGAATTTTAACCAGTCTTTTGCATTTTGAGATAATTAGTTAACAAAGTCTCAGTTTTCAGGGTTAAAAATACCTCAAAAAATACATTTTTGGGCATGAACTTCCCCCCCTGATCCCAAGTCTAGGTTAGTGCAGGAAGTGAAACAAATATCATCACGAATGTTTCCACCCCAAAGACTAACTACACACAAAGTATGAAGGAAACTTTATTTTGACCATTTCCAATTTGGCTCCATCCTTAGCGACATTCGTTCTTAAGGTACCAGAATTCGCACTGAAAACGCATTTTTGGGTCACGGAACCCGTTTTCTTGGTGCTGTTGCTAAAAATGCCATTTGGAGAACTAGGGAAAATTTTTTCTGAAAAGGCTTTGGGGAAAAACCGTTCAATTGTATCGTTGGCCACAGTGCATAGCCAAAAAAAAGGCACAGGGTCACAGCAGTAGCCAGCAGTGCAGTGGGATTTTTTTTTTCGGCGAGCACACAAAGCGAAAAACGTAATACAACATAATATTTGTGCCAAGTTTCGTTTTTTTAGAGTCTTTTTTACGCTTTCGCCGTCTTCCCAAAGAAGCGTGGGAATTTGAACCTGTTATAGAGCTGAAGACCGCTATTTATTCAATTTTCGAACTTTTTAAAATTTTGTCCGTTAAAAACACCGTTAGAACTTTTAACTATTTTTCCTTAAGTTAGTACACCCAAAGGAATGTTTTGGCAAAATATAAAAACAATTCGAATTTTCTGAGTGTCTTTCGATTCTCATCTTAGACGAGTGATCGATGATGGAGTGATAGATCAGAGTTATCCATGACATGAATCCTAACCATTCCTACATGTCATTCCACACAAAAAGGTTACTCCATGGATGGTTCACTCCATTATTTTAACGAACTTGGACCTAGTCCTAAAGTTTTCTAATTAGAACGAACAATCCCAGAAACCCGATTTAGATTCCCATTCCAACAATCTACTTTACGATCGCAAAATCTGGATTTGACTGACTAAATAATAAAATGAACAGAGAATCTGGTGCTACCGGTTAGTACACACCAAAGGTTAGACACAGTTGTTTATATAACCACGCTATGTAGTATGTACTGCTTGGGCAGTCAGTTTTAAAGGGACACTGTCCCGGCGTATTTGCTCAAAACTGTTATAAATGCATGAAATGGTCCCCAAATCTATGGAATAAGAACTTAATAAACTCTAACTAAATGATAAAAAGCAATTTCTTGAAGAAATTCCATACTGCAACAAAATTTTTTGCAAAATTTCAAAGATTTCCGAGCCAAATTTGAAACTTTGAAAAACTGACATCCTAACGTTTTTTCAAAAATCCATATTGCAATCCATTTCCATCCTCGCTGTCGTTTGTCATCCTCACTTCCTAATGGGTTCCTGTCATTTGTCGAGTGCTATTCTACAGAATTAAACCATTATTGTTCAACTTCCTATGATCTAGATATGTTTCTGAGCTTCCCAAAATCATGCTAAAATCAGGACAGTGTCCCTTTAACTGTTACGTTTTGACTAGTGGAAGAAATCTGTGAAGACATCTGTGAAGACATCTTTCCCAACAACAAAGTAGAACCTGTCATTTTTTGGCGAATTTGTTTCTATTGACTATTGATTGTGAGTTCAAAGCTTTTTTGAAATAACGGTATTGGTCCTGAAATCTCTTTGGTTTGGATTTTATGCCAGTCAAAATAATAATAATATAGAATTTATATAGCGCCATTTCCCATCCCATCCCATCACAACTTTCACATTAAATTTTTATACTATTATTAGATATTTTACACAGTTTTAAATATTTTCAATTTGTAGTATCTATTTATTTTTTTGTGTCCCCAAATTAGCATGGGATTTTCCCAGGCTGTAAGGCATTGACACGTTAATAAAGTTTTCTATATATCTATCTACATCAACGTGGCAAAATTCAGTCTATGCTGAAACAAATGGAAGCATCCACAAGATTTGCTCGTAAAATCGGGTTTGCACCCAGTTGTACTACATCCTGTGTTAGGTAGGTAGGTAGTATCTTTATTTATAGAGGGTAGCACGTAATAGCGAGGCTAATAAACTTGTGGCCCTCTAATAAAAAACGATAAAAACTAATGATATTTATACTATTTACAATACTATAATACTATAATAACTACATTTATACTATTTACAATACTGAATTAATAAGAAATTACAATAAAAATGCTTAAAATACATGTGTTGATGCTTCCTGAGCAAACACAAACACAATGGCGCTACATAGCATCACAGGTATTACTGTGTAACTACAGTGCACACTACAGCAACGAATAAGAAGTACCAGAGAAAACTAAGACACTTGCATATAAGAGCACTTGTTGACATACCTTCTTCGATTTCTTTGACTTTGACATGTCGTCTTGTGCATCAGTGGCATCCAGTTCTTCTTTCTTCTTCTTCTTAGACTTGTCCTCAACAGCATACTGGCCTTCAGTAAGTCCTGCTACTGCATACCCGTTATTGTCGTGTGCATAAGGATTCACATCTGCTCGAGTGCCGTGTTGCCTGGAACTGCAACATTCATGCATGTTTTATTATACCAAACTTTTGTTACTTTTCAGCCTTTTCTAAAACCATTTTTCTTCTTCCAGATTCAACATGAGTGAGATCACACAACCAGAAAAGGAAATTCCACTATATATTTCATTTAACTTGTTTTTTTAACTAGGCAGAACAATTCTAAACTCTGTATGTACTACGAAATTATTTTAAAATAGTAATTATTTTAAAATAAATTCGTAATGCATTTTATTATATCTCTTATATAGTACGCGCGCTGTGATTGGTCAATTGTACGGGCCGTATTCTACCGTACGGCCCGCGAAATTTGAGAGTGCTACTGATCATGACGCCATCCGTTTGCAAGTTAGTTTCGATTAATTTCAAATTCTGCATAATATAAATGTCTCAAGAAGACGATTTTGAAAGGTACTTTAAACGTTTGCAATCGGATGAAAGAGCTTTAGAAACAAAAGCGAAGCGAAAAGGATCTTCCAAACTTCAAACGCGATTTATCAGTCGGGAGCTTTTAGAAGGCGTCCAAGATGTGCGAGCCGGCCGGACTCGATTCAGGAACTTTACAGTTTTATCTCTGCCGAAAAGTCCGTGAACTGACTGTGAAGAAGACGAATTCTGAATGGAAAAGGTTTGAAAAGGTCTTTTAAGAGCAGACGAATGGAACATTTAACCTGGAAAACGTAAGTCTTACCTGTTGATGTTTTTGACAAGCTCCTCGGCAAATTTTTCACCAAGTTATTATGCGACCTCTGCAGCAAACACTTCTCAGGACGACACAACAAAGCGCCACAAAATGGACGGCAGTATCTGAGAAGACTTTTAATTTGTCCCGTAGTTTCTTGACAATTTTAGTGTTCTCTCGTTCAGTATTTGTAAGAAATACTCTCGTATTTCAGTGCGTATTTTCACTCAGTTTGACGAGCACGCTGTATTGATTGCGGTACTTTCTTCTCAATCGGTGAATCAAATTTATTGTCCTTGTCTGTTTAACGAACTTCAAGAAGTAATTTAAAAGTAAACTCGAACTGTACCTAGTTTTTATGCTTTTACAGAAAATATCAGAACTAGGTAAAAATTGTTTGAAGACGTTTGAAGTTTGGATTCAAATCGTGTTTACAACTCGTCGAACTCGATCAATCGACTCGTTCTTTGCGTGTCAGTCAAATGAAACCGCTTTCCTCGCGCTTGACTTGAAATGTTTTCCTTTTTCCAAAGGGAGAGATATAATAAATATCTTACTAACCTCGTCTTCTCAATCCGTACTGTAAGTTACGGATCCTCGTTTTCTTCCCTTCGATTTATGGCCCGCGCGCTTCGCGAAGGGGAAATCGAAGGGAAAAAAACTTGGTCCGTAACTTACCATACGGACCTCAAACTCGGTTAGTAAGAGGTATATAATTTTCTTCATTGCATTCCACGAGTAGGGATTAACCTTGTAAAACATAAATGACACACACATCATTAATTTGTTATTTTAAAGTCCATCTCCAAGACCTTTTGGCTTTCCAAACTCAGTCAAACAACATCCAATATGGCGTCAAAAATGATGACTGTCGGATAACACACACAAACATGGAAACGATAAGTTATGGAGATGGTTTGCTCAAGGGGAAATGCGTGAAGTTTGGCAAATAAAGTATAAAGGGCAGGTAAAACATGACAACATTTCACTCCCCACTAACCGAACGCCTGGCACAGCTGCTAAACCCTTGAAAGAACTTCGAAATGTGAGACCCACAATTTGTCTTTCACTGTATTAAGGAACTGGTCAAAAAGTATGGGGGGGAGGGGGGGGGGGGGGGGGTGAGCCGGAGCATTTGGAAATGTGGTGGATAAAAAACACATGGCCCACCCCTTCCTTTTGGCACAAAACTGAGTCACCCACCCCTAAATGAAGGTTGAAAATTACATGACCCACCCCTTATAAAACATGACATTGTTGGTTGCATAATCCAATGAAACCACATTTGCGTGTGAACTTGTGGTAGTGTTGATTTACGTTTAGATTTATTTCTTAAAGGAGGTCACTCCAGAAAGCGCATTTTTTTTTCTCACTACCATTAAAAAGTATATATGAAGATGAATTACTGACCGTAGTTTGAAGTTCCAAAGACCCTCATAACCTCGCGAAATTTGCCTTCAAGTGTGTCGACAAATTCGACTTGACCGCCGCCATTTTGGAGACTACTCGGCAACCTGGCCGCATAATCGTGACGTCAAATAGTCCAACCTGAATTGGCGGGAAGCGCTGTGTGATTTTGGTGTGCCTTTGTTCGATGTTTCGATCCACAATGCGGCCTCTTGTGCAGCTCCAAACTGTTGTAACAGATCGCAAAAGGACAGAAGAGGAATTATATTTCATCGTTTGCCGTTGCTCGACCTCCTAAAATTAATTGTCCCGTTCGACGAAACAGAATCAAGTTCTAATTTTCGAAGCAATCGCGGCAACGCAGCATTTCGGTGTTACACTATAAAGCAACGTTTCTTTCAATTTGTCTCGCGGCGGCTTAACAAAATTGCGAGACAAGTTGCACGAAACATTTTTAGTGTCACAGCGCCTTAATCAAATTGGCTTTGCTTCTTTAGCTCTTTTCGTGTTTAAAAATTGTCGGAACAGCATCAGGTTTCTGATTTCTTTTATAGTGTTACCAGTAAGAAGTTGATCTGACTTAAAATCAATCTCAAAGCAGTCATCCGTAAAGTGGTCGGAAGAAACATAAATGTATTCGGGTTTTGGCAAGGATCTCTTATCGCGGCCGAGTTTAACTAGCCACGGCATTTCTTGGCAAGATCTTTTCAATTAACGGCAAACGATGAAATATAATTCCTCTTCTATCCTTTTGCGATCTGTTACAACAGTTTGGAACTGCAAAAGAGGCCGCATTGTGGACTCGAAACATCGAACGAAGGCACACCAAACAGCAACTATGTTTAAATCACACAGCGCTTCCCGCCAATTTAGGTTGGACTATTTTGACGTCACGATTATGCGGCCAGGTTGCTGAGTAGTCTTCAAAATAGCGGCGGTCAATTCGAATTTTTCGACACACTTGACGGCAATATTCGCGAGGTTACGAGGGTCTTTGGAACTTCAAACAACGGTCAGTTATTCATCTTCATATATACTTTTTAATGGTAGTGAGAAAAAAAAAATGCGCTTTCTGGAGTGACCTTCTCCTTTAACCAAATACAAAAGCATCTAAAAAATAACAATTATTACTCTTTCAACTTTAAGTAATGTCTAATACGCGAGTTTATGGAACAATATAGAAATAATTTTATCAGCAATTTATGCAGGGTTCAATTCCTACTGTTACCATCCCCCCCCCCCCCCCCCAGCCACACCCCTGGGCATTTGCCATTTTTTCTTCACTTGGTGTCCTATTCCCCACCCTCGGGCACAAAGATAGAAGCAATTCCCCACCCCCGGGACACAAACTGCACTGTTTCACAAGAATACAGAAACATCTCTCCCATTGTTTTTGTTTCTTGCCCGCGTTTCTTTGACTTTGAACGCTTCTCTCTTGCGGTTTTTTTCAAATACAGGTTTTATAAACTTGGAAAAATTGCTTTCCTCCAACCAGTCGCTTACAAATTGAAGGGATTCCCCTGCAAATAAGTCCGCTAACTGGGGCATGTCGGCCCGTGTGGTTCGACGCCAATTTTCGCCCCATGATTCCTTGCGCGACTAGATAATTCAACCATCCCCACCACCTACCCCCGCGACAAGAATAACTTGCAAAATTCCCCACCCCGGGCCACAAGGGCTGACTTTGTCTCGGGGATAGCCCGGAGGGAGGGTAACAGTAGGAATTGAACCTGCATTATGAAATGAAAAACACAAGATGAAAAATATATACAAGCCATGTACAGTTCTCGGTGTTAATCCAAGATTCATTTTAGTTGCCTTTTACTTGTAGTCTTGTAGATGGAACAATACAGCAATGAAATGCAATAAAAAAACATTCATATATTATATAAAATTACGTTTTATATAAAAAGACACAAAGGAGGTTTGAGAGGGTTTTTATAATAATAATTTCGGCTAGATGTGTTTTTATGTACAGAAATAGATTGCAGATCGGTAAAGCTGCCCCGCTTTAAATGTGTGGCCAACTGTTCCAGCAGAATCAAGCCTTCGATTGTTAAAAACAATATTTATTATGTTGTTTAAGTGTGTGCCTATTCCTGTTATAAAATAGGATGATCCACCCCCCATGGGTAGCTGAAAATTGAACGACCCACCCCTTTCTAAGGGCTCAAAAACTGATGACCCACCCCCTATCTGCTCCGGCCCACCCCCACCTATATTTTTTGACCAGTCCCTAAGAAATTAGAAAGTTAGAAACTTTCTGGTGCTCTCACACAAAATCAAGATTTTATGGATTTATCAGGCATCCATGAAAAGAGATCTGGTGATAATAATTCACATAAACCCTTTTGAGTTTTTTTTTTTTCTAAAAAAATACTCTTAGCCGGCGGTTTGGACGGGCGATCTTGCTGCCTTGTGTGTCACACCAATCAGATTGGGACTACTATGAACACCCAATGAAATAGCTGATTCTAATATCCGAGTAAATCCGAGTAGATATCGATTTTTAAGAGTCATTTGGTGACAGCCATCTTTGTTGATACTGTTGTTGATGTTTAGAAGAATGGTGAAGAGAGGGGCTACTGCGATGTACAGGCTTTCTTTGTACATTTCGTTGTTTTTACGGAAAGTGGTCAAATTGAGGAGATAATTTGAAATGTGCTTTAGGAGTTTGTCATGATCTCTTGTCAACAGTTGATTGGAGGTAAATCTGGTTGGGTCGATTTTATTCAGTAGTGTTGTGCAGTGTTTCTGTAAAAGTTTGTATTTTTTAGAAAATAACCTTGGGCTGCATGAAACAGTGAAAGAAACACCAAAATTCGTCAACGCAGGTCGAGTTGCGACATCCTTGCGACCGTCGAACAAAAATGTTTGCAAAAAGTTTTCAATCTGCTAGGTAACCACCCAATTCGACCACAGGTGTCACAGGTCACCGCAACAGGAACCGGAAGTTGATGAAAATGACCGAAAATGTACAAACCGGTAGCATATCGGTCCATTTTGATCAGTATTACCATTAATTATTGTTAATTTGTTTTATTTTGACTATTTTCTTTTGAAAATAATCTTGATTAAAGTTATTCCTTAGTATTGCATTGCGCATCCTTACTGCGCATGATTTCACACGTAATTAGCGCGCGCACATTAAAAACATGGCGGCTTTTCCTTTACGGCTAAGCGCACCAGAGAGATAAATCGTCGTTTTCTCGTAAACGAGTACGGTGACCAATCAACTTTTTCTCTTATTTTGAGTCTAGCAATCACCTTCTTTCTATAAAATGAATACAGACTAATTTATATTGCAGAAGAATAAATAATCACCGGAAACGTGAACTTAGCCAGTACTCGTGAAAATATAATTGTGGCCTCGAGAACACTGCATACTAGAACAAGTTGAATCAGTGTCGATTAAAAATGTGTGCCTTTATCATAAAACATACATTAAATTGTTCCTTGAAGTCGATGCAGTATATTTATTGTTATATTTCACGTTTTGCTTTCTCCGTATTTTTTCTGCTCCCACGAAACGTAAAGTGAACGGTTAAAATAAAAACGTTCCTGGAAGCTGATATTGTACGGAATTATGGGGTATATACAAGGTCCTCCTGCTCCTAAACGAATACCGGGACCCCCCTTTTTTATTTCAAAATTTAAGTTCCCTTAAGATAAACAACCAATAGGCAAAGTTTGAATGAAAATCTATTGTAAGTTCTATTTCGATGGAATGACCTTAATTGAAACGTTAAGAAATCTTGTGAAGAAAGTTACCGTTGAATATCCCAATATATCTTTTTCCAATATCCCGTATGTCTATAATTTCTTCCTTCAGTATCCCGTATCCCTATAATTTTTTTCTCAAATATCCCGTATCCCTATAACCCCTGATGGGGCCTCCAAATTCTTGAGCTGGTATTTCGATCGTTTTTATAGTGTGGACCGTAATAATTATAATAATAGTAATAATAATAAAAAATAACTCTCGCACGCCTTGCGTGCCTATATTTACCTAAGTGATCTAAGCAATATTTATTAGTGCAATGGGAATATCTAAGAATAATACTGTTAGTAATACACATTAAATTCAAAAGGAAAAGAGGAAAGTACTTACAGTGGTTTGTTCTTCAACGTGGACTTCATGAAAAGATAACAATGGAAAAACGTTAGTGCGAACCAATAACTGAATAGCCAAAGCACCAATTATCACAGACAAAACAAAAACAAATTCAAGCCAGCAGCTCATCAGAATTGGACAAGTGATCATTGAACTAACCCATTTTAATACAGCTGGCTATGTTAGTGAAGGAGTTTATAGGGTAAATTAACTGCTGACGTTACGACCTTCGTCAGTGATGTCAAAGACAAAGGCTCTGCCGCGTTATCAACTCCAACGTTGTTTCAAATAACCTGTTCTGCCAACGGCTAGGTGAAAATGCTTACAACAGTTTTATAACTAACTTATTATCGAACGGTCGGCTTGTGAGCGTTTCAAATACTGTAAATCCTCGAATAAGCGCCTCCCCTCGAATAAGCGCCCCCCTCGAATAAGCGCCCCTATAGAATCATAATATAAACACACCCTCTCCTTAAATGCAGTCAAAACAAATGTATGCACACTTCTAATTAGTTTAACCACTTTCTTGTTTGAAAGAATCCGCTATCAGTGATATACAGAATAGTGGCTCTACAGCCATAGAGTACCCATCTGTATTATATATATAGCGAGAATTTCAGGTAATAAACGTTGCAAATAGAATTCTGTATTTCCTATATTTCACATGTGAAAAAAATCGATACGGCCAATCAGCTTTCCGTATAGCTTTTTCACATGTGAAAAATATAACCAATCAGCGTCTAGAATAGAACCACCAAGCCAATCAGAGCATAGCACCGCACTCAAATGGCTTCCGAGGCTGTCGAGAAAAACAGCGCCCGCTGGAAGTTTTTGCTTTAAAAACATGGCTTCGGCTCCACGTTTTGTTTCTCTGCAATTACCTTTCGCTGATAGGAGCAAGCAAACAAAATACTCTGAGCAAAACGAACAGAGACGTCTCCTTGCTCAAAGAGGTTTTGAGAGCGAAAGAAATAGATAAAGAAGTTGAGTTGAAGCGAAAGAGCTTGCTGAAATACTAGTTTAACTTATGTGCATTCATCGTGGAGGTGAAAGAAAGGACGGAGGAAAATACGAACCAAAAAGTTAAGGTAATTTATTTCCAGCTTCGATACGGAAGAAAGTTTATCCCACGACCATGATAGATGGACAGGAATGTAGGAAAAGTAGCTGCAAAGCAGAAGGAATTGGAAAAAGCTGGCAAAGGAAACGAGACAAAAGCAGCCTGTGCTCTGACGAAGAGGTCGATATTCTTTACAGCAAACAAACACTTTATGGTTGAACAACACCCAGCACTTCGGCTTGAGAGGATGCCAAGAGCATAGAGATATGAAGTGGGGCAATGTTTCAACTCTAAACCAGTGCGGATGGAGCTGAATTTCTCGAATATACATGTAATATAATTGCCGAAGCGCTGTTTTTCTCAACCGCGGAAGCCATTTGAGTGCTATGCTGTTTCTGCAGGTATGCTTGTTTTGAGGGAAAATAAAACTGATTTGAAGGCCATGTTTAATTCTCGTTATATATATAATAAACAAATTACATGATAGAAAGTGCTTTGTACGGATTTTATTCACTCGTTGCAAAACGTCGGAAAACGAACGAGTGCATGAGCTGCGCTCACTCGTTCGTTTTCCGAAGTTTTGCAACTCGTGAATAAAAATCCGTACGTCGCACTTTATATTAAGTAATCTATATATAGAGTACCATAAGGCATCCTCAGTAGTTATGAAGATTTTTGGTCACGCATACGCTCACGCATACACCCACGCTATGCTCACGCACATTCTCACTTACACGCTCACGCTTACGCTCACCAAAGTAACTCACCTGGGGGATCTTTTCTACATTTCCTCTTCTTGTGTACACACCATGCAACGATAGCAATGATGGCACAAATAATGACAACTCCCGCAACAGCACAGATAACGATGATCCACAAATGTACTAAAACAGTCAAAGGCAAAAAAAGAACACGAACACAATTTGTATATTTTTGGTAAATACGCGTCAATCTATCCTAAAACGTATTTACAATGACGTTTTTAAGGCGTATCTATTGTTATAATTAAAGAAACGACAAGTCAATAATATTATCTTAAAACAAGTGAGACTGTGCCCGACTTAACCCAGAGACCCAATGGCTAGTGCAAAGTGTTTAATATATAAGTTTAACACGTGTTTACCAAAATTTGCAAGATTATGCCAGTGAGCAATTGAGCATTCAACATTAAATTAATAAGGTACTTTATTATATGGCTGGCTCTATGAGCGGGCAAGATGAAGCAAATTCTGTTCTCTGATTGGCTACCCGCACGGTCCTGATGGAGCCACCTTGATGCTCGGGATGGCCCGCTGTGTTCCCGCAAGAAAACGTTTTTACTGACACCGGTTCTAAAAGCTTTTCGTTTATAATTTGCACGAAGAAACAAATATTTTCCGAGTCAACCCAAAGATTTTCTGTCTCTTTCTAGCGATGGAGTCATTAACTTAATTAAGTTAATTTATTAAGTTAATCATTAACTTAGTTGACAGTCCAGTCCATCGTACAGAGAGTGAGCATTGATGTTGAAGTGCTCTGCGACGGGGAAACCAGGCAAGTTCTTTTCGATACTTCTGAGGTGCTCGCTGAAACGTTCCCTCAGAGTACGTCTGGTTTTGCCGATGTAGATGGCGGCGACAGGAGATGGAGTATAACAACAACAACAACAACAACAACAACAACAACAACAAACTTTATTGAGTCTTAGCAGGGCTATTCGAGGCGGGAGGTGAAGAAAAACAAAATTATAATAAGGGTAGCTACACAATAGAGTTTTAGTAAGTAATAAAGTGAGTAAGTAAGTAATAGAAATATAATAAGGGTATGCTAACAACAGTGTTAGTAAGTAATAACAATAAGAAAAATTTTGGTATATAAATGGCGTAGAACGAAGAAAATTATCTGTTTAACGTTGAAAAGAAAAAGAAAAACAAACAAAACAAACTAAAGAACACAATTTAAGGCTGTCTATGTGAGAATTGACTTTAACATAGTCGTCCTGAGCTGAAAGTATATCAAACATTTGGTTACGAATTGTTTTTTCGGAAAATACCAGGCCAGATGATTGACAAGTGAATGATTGTCTGATGGTGATCGAAACATTTGGACCCTGTAGATTGGTGTCACTAGAAATGTGGTCACAAGTTCGACATCAGCGGTGTTGACAAGGAGCAGACCCAGCGAGTGTAGTGCCCGGCCGCTATCGGAAGTGTGAACTAACTTGTCCCGCAGGTTTTCATCGCATCGATAAGCGACCATTGGTGGCTGAGAAAAAAACTTCCTTCGTTATAGGGTCGTCTGACAGGATATGAAGTTTTCAAGCAGGATTGATTCTGTTGTTCAGAGGATGGTATGTAAGAACCAAAGGAATCCTGATCTCCTTATCATCCGTCGAGATGTTCCTTTGAAGGGCGTCGGTCTTTGTGACCTGTCGCATTTTCTCAACATCTTGTTGGAGAGTGTGTGCATTGTAGCCACGCCTTTCAAAGAAAGAAGACATTTCTTCTGGTTAGGAAGTCGACATTGTCAGAACAGAGGCGTCGAAGACATAATAGCTGACTATAAGGTAGGCTTTCTTTGCAGTGTCGAGGGTGTGATGACTGGTGATGAAGATAACTGTGGGTATCAGTGACCTTAGTGCAGAAGCAGTTGCCAGAAATGCGTAAATTGATATCCAGGAAAGGTATTTCGGTGTCAGAGATGGTATGTGTGAATCGAAGAACTGGATGAAAGTTAGAGACAAAGTCTATTTATTCTTCCAGTTGAACGCGGCCCTGCAGCACACGACCCCTACCACATCATCAATGTACCTTCTATGTAATTGAGGTACATAGCCGTTGTATTGCTACGTGATCTGGTCTTCGACATACCCCACGAAAAGGCACGCATAGTTAGGGCCCATCTTGCTGCCGATGGCAACTCCTCCTATTTCATGGTAAAATTCGCCATTGAAAGTGAAGGCGTTGTGAGTAAGCACAAGTTCAGCAAGACATGTAAGTGTGGCTGTTGGTGGATCGAGAACTGGGTGCTTGTCTAGGAAATAGGTCAACGCTTCTAGGCCATCGTTGTGTGGGATCACGGTGTATAGAGATTTAATGTCCATGGTATAAAGGAAGCATTGGCTGGTGTCATCATCGCTATACTGGAAACCGTTAAAGATCTGGAGTGCATGATTAGTATCCTTAACATAGGTGTTGAAGTTACGGACGAGAGGAGACATGATCTGGTCCAAGTAGGACGCGATGTTTTCTGTTAGGCAGCTACACGCTGACACAAATGGTCTCCCAGGGTTGTTCTCTTTGTGAATTTTTAGAAAGAAATAGAATTTTGAGGTCTTTGGAGTTTGTACAACTAGATTCTTAGCTGATGACGGAAGTTTGTTGGATTGTTTCATTTGGTTGACGGTTGATTTGATCACTTGTTGATGCTCTTTAATAGGGTCATGGTGGAGGCGTTCGTAAAACCTGCCGTCACATAGTTGATGGTTTGCTTTGGCAATGTACAAAGGGCGCGACCATACAACAATTGCACCACCTTTATCTGCTGGTTTTATGACGATATCACTACGTTTTTTCAGGTGAAGTAATGCTTGTTCTTCAGCAGGTGACAAGTTATTTTGTTATATAGCTGGAGTTCGTTGGACCTAGCGCACGCTCTCATTGGTTGGTTTTTGGTCACGTGGTATAGGCTAAAATCAAATGTTGCCCGCGCGGGCAACAATACAAAACTCATACTTTCCCAAAGTATAACTTTTCGACAGACGGTCGTGGTTACATCGTGACAAAAGGCGGTGTGATGTTTTTGGCGACCCGCGTCACTGGTTGGGAAAGCGCGGGAAAAATCCGATTGTACTGTGTATGGAGCTAAGATGTTTTAACCAGAAACTCAGAGTCCCAAAGGGCAGCCCAGAGTGCCCTAACATTCGGCCATCCCAACCTAAAGTGGTGAGTGAGAGTACAAACCCTGAATGTGTGGTTCCAGCAGATAATCATACCCCCACCACGGAGGGAATTGTTCCAGAGAAGTGGGGGGGGGGGGTTAAAGGCCCAGGAAACTCCTGAGGGGAGGGGGGTTGGACGGTTAATATATTTTCCAGATGGTCAAGTTCTCAAAATTACCACGTACCGATTTCATGCGACTTTCAAGAAGAGAGAAATTAGTTGAGTTATTTTATACACAATCGTGTTACATCTAAAACAAGTTTATTTTCTCCCAAAAGCGCTTTTGAAGATCAGAGCTTCGCGAACCATCAAATCCACGTTCTCTTGTTTTGAGTTGTCTTGCAAAGCTGCCGAACGTTTAACGTGAGCAAATCCGAAATCGGCTGCCATCTTCACTGTTTTTATGGTATTCAATTAAGAATATTTTCCGCTGGGTTCTTATGATTTTATATCAAAACACTCGGTTCTGAATGTTCACGGCTCTCGATTCAGAAATTATTTGTTTGAAGCTTGACAACAAAAGGTACAAAATCCTGTGAAGTAATAATTTCACGTTGGGATACAAGAAAATCCCTTTAAAATCATCGTGCTTGGAAGAAAGATATTCGTCATATACCGGCAAAGACTTCTCACTAGAAAACAAACTTTAACCCATTAACATCTGAAACGTCCGTAGCGCACAGGGGGAATAGAAAGCCGGCACTTTTCTTTGAAGACATAGCGGTGCCGGGCAACAGACCAACAGTGCGAATCTTGTGTCAATCAAGCCGTTGCTAAGAATGACGTCAACCAAAACTTCACTGTTTTCTTCGGGAAACATTTTCAAGCTCGCAGCGCAGAGCTGTACGCGTGTAGCCTTCAAATTAACGAAGCGCTGGCGGATTTTTGGCCTGATCTATATCTCGGCAGCGTGAAACAACAAGCGAAAAATTCGTCTGAACTGCATTTGCAGGCTACAGCGAGAGTGTTTCGGATACGGTCAGTAGTGCTATAGTGAAGTCGGATGAAAATGTTTATCGTAATACACAAGGCGAAGCGAAATCAGACAACAACGAAAAGAACGTCTTCGTTTTCGAGCGAAAACAACCAAGGGAAAACACATTTTTGTTATCATGCATACTAATTTTAGGTGTGAATTTCTTGTCTGACAAGCTTTTTTATTGTTAATAAGTTCCCGTGGGATCTTAGCAACTAGTTGAGTGCTACTACGCACACTCGGCTGCCCGGCATCGCTATGTCCGTCGGCCAAGTCAATTTATAAGGACAGTTTCTATCCCCCCCCCCCTCCCCCCCTGGTAGCGCATGTTCGGCGAGGCTAACGCGAAATCCCCAACCTCCCCCACAGAGTGTTGTTATGTCTCCAAAAATAATAAACCAATCAGAATCTGTCTTCTGCGCATATATTTCGTGGGTTTTAGGGGGTTCTAGAAAGGCCGTTTTTTCCGACCTCATGGAACTGAGCAAATAAGCAAAATGGCGTCTTGTGTGGTGGCAAAGGTGGGGGGATACCATCACGCTTATTTTTATCACAAGAACCTTTTTAACCAATCACGAGTCAAGTAAAAAAGGAGTAAGTGCGCTAAACTAAAATAGTAAGATTTCGATCTATTTATCGGGGGTGCCTTGAGAGCGGTGAAGGTGAGTGCCGTAGGCACAAATTTAAGGGGGTAATCGGGAAATTTTGAAAAATATAGTTGTCTGAGACTGCATTTCGTGCGTTTTGATATGAAAGCTGGGAGCCAAAAGGGAACGTAAATACATGAATCTTTCTGGAAATAAATTCAAAATGGATCAGTTTGATAAACAGAAACCTATATGGCATGCATGTATATGTAATTTACCTGTTTAGAGAATAGTAATGAAAAAAAAAATATATTGTCACTTACAATTTAACCTTTTGGTACATGTGAAGAGGGAGAGTACCAGCAGAATGCACCGTGTTATTTTGTCTCACAGTCCGCTGATGCATAGCCCTTCTAGTTTTTCGAATTACTAAGTCAAATAACGTTCACTTATCACGGAAATCTACGAGGTAAATCACCGCCCTTGTATAAAAATAGGTACGCAACACGTACATGTGTGTACTGCAAGGTTTTCCCTAGGTTGATTTATCATTTGGAAGTGGTAAAGTCTTTGTAACTAAATATGATTTACTCAAAATACACTAGCCAGCTTGGAAAGGATGGTGGGGATAGAAGGGAAGAAACTGGGAAGGGTGTATAAAAATAAAATTCACATCATAACAAACTGTGTTAATTTTACTTGCCAGATAAATTTATTATTTATCTAATTTTTTATTGTTAATAAGTTCCCGTGGGATCTTAGCAAACTAGTTGGGACTCTCATACAATGACTAGGCGGAAACAAAACTGTACTATTACAACATGGAAGAGTTTAAATTCCGTTTAGACCATGGTTTTCTTAAACATTATCTAAACTTTGTTTAAATAACCGGCCCAAAGAGTACTAATTAAGATCAGATATCAAACCTCCGTCACGGTTCTGAGTTCCTTTGTTTTAACTTAATGAATTATTAATGAGGTTAAGAAGTTAATGTCGACGGTGTAATAACGTTCAGTGTGAATATAACAAAGCCTGTTGAAATGAAGTGTGGCACGTTTGACAATTCACATTATAACATGTTTATAAGTGCAAAAAACACAATATCCTGTGGTCCGTTATAGTTCACTACGTTGCAGAGGACTACCAGCCAAACAAAACAAAACGAAAAGGCCTGTATAACACTTTTAGGCTCTTGCTATGCCGTCGAACCTCCTGTAAGAGGACCACCTAGTTTCCACTTTCAATTCAAGTGCCTTTCTGTACAGTGTACTAGTGTCCAAATATTGGAAGTTACAAATGTAATGTATATGAACGTTTAATCGTTTGTCTCACGATGGAGTAGCCTATGAATAGGCTCCGCGGTGGGGATGAGGTAAAAAGAAAACTGCGAGCAAAGCGAGCCGCGCGAAGCCTGGGAGAAAGACAGACAGAGTCTCTCTCCCGGACCTAAGCCTCAGAGCCAAGTTAGAATTTTAAT
Organism: Desmophyllum pertusum; assembly: GCA_029204205.1. NCBI lineage: Eukaryota > Metazoa > Cnidaria > Anthozoa > Scleractinia > Caryophylliidae > Desmophyllum > Desmophyllum pertusum. Next base: position 3,509,474 of record MU825400.1, read on the forward strand.
ATATCGAAATTGGCCTATTATCTTCTACCTTAGCAAGATGAGTAATAATAACAATTATGTTACAATATAAACTTTCATGAAAACAAACACAAAACATACTCTACCTTGTGTGCTTGGTGCGTCAGTGGATGATGGAGAAATTTGTTTTATGGAATTAGGATCAACTTTATAGTTGCCAAATTTGTTTTGTTCTGCAGCATCCTTCAGAACATCCAACACCTTGTTACCATCTACACTTTGGTTGAAGTTCATTACGAAATCGATGATAACACTGCCACACCTAAAAACAAAAAAGAGTAATAATTTATTCATTACACCAGTAAAAAAATGTTTACTAACTGACTGACTTTATTTAATGAGGGTCAAAAGCACTTATATAAAAACATGTTAATCATATTAAAACAAAGACATATAAGAATACGTACATAAGAAATAAATGAATAAATGAATGACGGTATGAAAAGAATGGTAAATTTCCTGAGACTTTACTCCATGTTTGATGGCTTTCATTTCATCCAGATAAAGATTTTAAAGAATCACGCTTAACCAGTGTGCTTTGCGGACGAGCAATTCATTATTGGCACAACGTTTTGTATGACAAAAATCAATAGTTTTCAAGAGGAGTGAAATTTGCCTGTTACAAAAACATCAAATACAGGCAACTATTACAAAACATGGCATTTTAGAGTGAGCCGGAATACGCACCAAAAACGTGTGTGTAAATACACTCCTCTTAATCCCAACAATACCTTTAAAACTTAGATTTTAGGAAAGAATAATGTCATATAATAAACAATTTATTCAGCGCAAAGTTGTATAAGACTGCGGCCATTTTTAATTGTCAGTTTTTTCATTTGTATTTACACTATTCAGTACAACCCTCATGAAATTAAGGTGATTCCTCAGAAATAAAAGCAGTCTAACGATTATCCCTGAATGTTCCCTACCAAGCACTGTTTCGAAAAATACAATAAAAAAGATAGGTCACCGTGCTCGCAAAAGAGATATGATGGACCAATGTTACCCCATTTATGCCTGTACTGGTACTAATCACGCGCGTAGTTATTTCATCGGTTCACGTAACATTTCGCGGTAGCTAGAAGCAAAGTTTAAAGAAAAACTTGAAAAAAACTTGATAAGTTCAAAGTCTCGACCATATGGAACAATTTAATATATAATTTGTGGAAAAAATCACACAAATTCAAACGACATTGACTCAAAACGTTCCTCGCATTGATGTTTTCAAGGTCATAACTTGCACCCACGAGTAACGGTTTTGTGCACGCTTTTAGCGATATCTTTTTTTTTCTTCCGAAAATGTTTTTATTTTATTTGTTTAACTTAAAGTGCAACTAACCCCCAAAATTTTTATTCGTTTAAATAAATGTACTTGTTATTTGAAACTTAACTGCGAAATTGTTTTTGGATTTGGTTGAATCCTCGATTTTCTGTGCCCCGGCAAAGTCACCAAAAACGCCTCCATTTTTGTTCACGACCGCGTTTTTGACTGGGAATGAGTTTAGCGGCTTGTGACGTAAGCCCGGGAACCTTATATCCTTCGCGTCCACTCATTTCCTTTTGGAAGATGCGATACACATTCGAAAAGTGTGTAGAAACGCCTTCCAGGTGCGTTATTGGCCGTTGCAGCAACACCCCAGATTTAGAGAAAGGTATACTATACCATTTTATAGCGATCGTCGATAAATACGAAAAAGACGATGGATTTTGTAATCTCAAACGAGCGAAGTATAAAGTGGGACTGTGAGAGCCATTGATCAAGAATTTTGAAATTTGTCCACGCACTTCTAGCAGGCCGACTTCCAAAGGCTATTTAACCCGGTCAAAGCCAACTAGCAAGTCGACCAAATTTTACCGAGAACCTATCTCCATCGCTGCTAAAAGATAGCCAGAAATGTCAGCCCATGAAATTCAGTAGCTTGAGCGTCGATCCGTGATATCGCGCATCTGTAATGGCGTTAACATTTCTTCCTCGTGCGAAGCAATTTCGGGAATATTGATGAAAGTCAAAGACGAATTTCTTTTGAAGGATAAAATAGTAAAAATGACAAAAGATTTGAACTCCAAAAGTTTTTCTGAGGCCGGGAAATAAGCGGTGCGATAAACCGTATTCCGACCGTATACTCATCGTAACATTAATGCGGACCACCGTGGGAACACCACTTCCATTTCGCTTACCGAGGAAGAAAAAGTCATTTATTTGACGGTTTTTACTTCAAAATTAACTTAGTTCACTATGGTGGTTATTTGGAGTAGCAACGACAAACGTTTGAGGATGTCAAAACTGTAGTGATTAGCTTGTTTCCTTTCAGCTTTGCTTCAATTTCCAGGCCCGAGCAGACCGCGCACGGAGCAAGCCGATTTTCAATCGATCGACTATCTCTTGGCTGCGTCTAAAGCAACTCTTAATACACTTCTCTATAAACTCTCGATATACAAACTTTAAGCATGGACCAATACTTAAATAGGAAAGAGCCAAAACAAGCTTTATTGGATGGCATATAAATTGTAACCTCGCTAAACAGCAGTTATATGGTGTACGACAGCAGTAGCATTCGCTAAGATTTTGAAGCGAATCATGTTTGCAGTTTCCACATGAACACCTACAATAAAGGTAAGAGAATAACACTATTCTGTTCTGTTTAATTTTCACTGAGAATGCGAATAATACATTTCGTAGCGACATGACAGCAATCGCATTTGTTTACATTTACGCAAGACGGCTTGGCAACTTGTGACTCACCAAGAATCCCTCACATGTTCCGTGCCGTCCAATCTTTTTTGAAGCATTCGTTCTAAATCTTCATTTTCTTTAACTTCTTCTTTGTTGTACTTTTTTAGCCATTCTTCGTCCGCTAAGGGTTCATCAGCACACATATATGCCATTTCATCGAGGCTTTCATTGCTTGTTGTGCGATCTACAACAGCCGACTCGATCTCATCTTCCACCTCCATGTCGTACTCAGAATCTTCGGAATCATAGTTCGACTCCGAATTTCCGTCGCTGGAAGACATATTTCTTTGTGGGTAAAATTGCGATAGTTATGAAGACGTAAAGAAAAAGAAATCATCCGAAGAAGTTTCTACACAATGTAAATCCCTCACAAAAGCCTCTTATCGCTATTCAGAATGTTCACGCCGTTACGTCACAAGATCTCGACCCAGGACCCGAATAATGCGCGGTCGTGGGACAGAAAATTCCAAGTTTAAACGGCTGTAGAAACGCGGGGATTTTATCGATTGCAATAATATTTTCGCAGACGTGATCAGGGTAGCAAGTAAATTTATTTAAGCGAAAAAAACTTTTTGGGGTTAGTTGCACTTTAAAGAGGATAATTTGAACATCAAAATTATGCAAACTTTTATTTACCTCCTTGACGAGTTTAGCCAGAAAGGAAAAGCCGCCGCCATGTTTTTAATGTGCGCGCGCTAATTACGCGTGAAATTATGCGCAGTAAGGATGTGCAGTGCAATACTGAGGAATCACCTTAAGGTCGCGCAGGACCCTTGCTCTCATTATGTATGTATTTATTTAAAGAGTATGCACGAACCGTGACGACTGATGCCGACCATACCCGAAATATTCATGAGGTGTTTTTATAAATAAACAATAGCCTCCATTTGGCGAGGAAATATGCTCGGATATTTGTCCGCGGACATTATCTCTTTCGAGAAGCGAACAGTTTTCCGAGAGCGAAGCTCGAGGAAAACTGTGAGCTTCGAGGAACAGATAATGTCCAAGGACAAATATCCGAGCATATTTTTGAAGCCAAATGGAGGCTATTGTAGTTATTATCCTTCAAATATTTTTTCACAAGGCCGCTCTGTTTGCCGTGGAAGATCTCGGTCGGCCAAGCTGTTGAACATCAAAATAATTCTGTTGGTGTTCAAAAATATTTCTAGTCTGTTCAAAACAATCAGTTTTATTTAATTTAGCAATTTATTTGAGACAAAAACTGAACCTGCGAACGTGAAATGCAAATTTTCAAAACTGGGGAATATCACTTGGGGAATATCACCCGGATATTCCCCAGTTTTGGCTGCGTCACGTGACGGGTTTAGACCAATCGTGTGCGAGAAAAATATTTGATGGATTATAACGTTATTTATAATCGATTCAAAAATTCTGTTTTCGGTGTAATGGTAATTAGACAGTTATTGTTCTTAGTTTTGCGGCACGTGCAATTCAATGTCCCGAATTATCATAATTAGATTCACAACTTTGTTGTCATATACTGTGTTGACTCGGTTAGTCTTCGGAAGGGGCAAAACCTGCAATTTTGTGTCCAAGCTTTCGTCGCAGATATAGAATTTCAGGATTTGATACACGAGGGAGGTAAACTTAGTGTACTGTATTGTGATGTGACAGAAGCGGAATTGCAAAAAAGCCTTCCAAAAAGAAGATAGAATGTTTCAAAGTCTAATTTTCACGATTTTACTCCTTTGGAAGCCAATAACTTTCAACGAGTCTTAAAATTGCAAAATCTGCTTCTGTCACATCACAAACGAGGTTATGATTTAGCACTAGGTAATGCAATCATTTACTTTAGAACGCTTCTCAAGCTGAAAGCTTGGACACAAAAATTGCTTTTCCGCAATTCTAAAGTTAGTATTTTAAAATATCACCGTAAATTGCGATCTGCCAGTAAAACGACAATCATGATGTAATTCTATCATCTGCCAATATCCCCATTAAGTTTCAGCGGAATCGACTTTCAAAATGCAGAGATTTGAAGCTTTAGAAGATAAGACCTACCACTAAAATTTGGCTTATGAATTTATTCATGATCAAGGGTCCCGCGCGACCTTAAGGAATAGTAAACATTACATGCCCGAGTGCATTGCGGTTCATGCATTCACTAGCTGCTTTCCTAGTCCTCAAGTGTGTATCATCTTGTAGCATCTTTTATGAAATAAACAAGATACTATGCGCACTCTGATTGGCTCAAAAACCATTTACCAGAACTCTGTGGAAACATAGAAAATTGCTGTGTGCTTTTATTTCATAAAAACAATAGAAAACGTTTTCCCTGTGTTCCATAGAGTTATGGTAACACTCGTGAAAGTTTGGGAGAACTAGAAATTGCTGTCGAAACACTCGCATGCGGCTCGTGTTTCCACAGCATTTCTCGTTCTCCCAAACTTCACTTGTGTTACCATAACTCTATGGAAACACGAAAAACGCTTTCTATTTGGTATATAGAACATGGAAAACTATCTTCTATTTAGTAAATAATGAGCTCAAGTTATACTGAACAAGAACCCCTGAAGGGATTACAAGCGGCCGATTTCCCGGGGGGGGGGGGGGGGGGGGGCACTCCCTTATTTTCGCTATATAGGAACGTGCAGCTGGACAGGGTATGGTTTTTGAGCATTTTGGTCTGGAACAGGGTATACCAAAAGGCATTTTTGGGTATCAGGGTATCAGTTTCCCAGGAGTTGGCATGAAGATCGGTAATTGATACTCTGGCATAGGGTAGATGAAGTAGTCAGACGAAAGGAAACGCGTAGGAGTGTTAAAAGCTTTACAACTACAACTCGCAGTGCTGCTTAGTAGTTTAGCCTTTTGGGTTAGAAAGAAAATCGTTAAGAATCGTCCGGAATAGGGTATCTTTTTTCAACATTTAGGGCCTGTTCTGACATGGAGGGAGGGTGACCCGGGAACCCGGGTCACCCTCCCTCCATGTAAACAGGCCCTTAGTCTGGAACAGGTTCGCAAAATTAGGGTTGTTATAGCCCAGCGGCACACCCCCACCCAAATTTTTTGGGAGACCCCCCCCCCCCGGGCCAATTTCACCTTGAGGGGAGAAAGAACAATGCACCCCTTCACCCCCTCGGTCAGTTTACTCTGAGGTTCTCCCGCCAAATCTAAGAGTCAACTTCGAACCTGCGTGACGAAAAACGTGACTGGGTGATGCAATATTTTGGCTAGCGTAAGTTTGAGCTTAGGTCAAGTTTACTGTGTAGAAAATTTTAGCTAATGTCAATTGCATTATAATCAACAAGGGCACAGATGTGTTTTCGCTCAACGTGAAAATAAATTGTGAATGACATATATGCTGTGGAATTGTGTAAGAAAAACTGTTATGTTTTTGGGACCGAGTTTTATCGTTCATTTAATGAGGTAGGGCTAGCGACATGAAAAAACCCGTCCATTTCTTGAAGCGGCTCGATCGGCCGCTTAATAAATTGAACAAAAAATGATTGATTAGTTAAAATACAACTCAAATACGTGGCAGTTGATAAAACAGTTGTTTTTATCAATGATTATTTTGATAGCTCACTTCCGATTCAAACAACAAAAGGGAACTTTGTGACAAGCTCAAGAAAGATCACAGACAGATAATCCTGTGTTTAAGTAGTCCATGTTTCAAGATGACTTGGTCCACTACTACTGATTAAAGAGTAATCTTGATTTCTATGATTCAACAAAGTTTATGTCGTGTGTGGTGCTTTTTTGAATTCGTTTCCATCCATATGTAAAGACTGAGATCAGGAAGCTACCGTATGTAAACATTTTCAATATTTTCCACAGGCAGTAGAGGATCAAAATTGGACTTTTTCGAGTTTCGATTTATATGCTTTATACGATGACCTTTGTGAGTCGATCTATTCGGCTTTATATGCGGTGTATTGCGTTACTACATTATTCGATCATTAAGTACCCGCTGGGACGACAAAGAGAAAACAATAACAAGATCGAATAACGCAGTAACGCAATTCGACTCCTCTGCTCCCTGTGTCATTTCAAGTCATCAAGTTTCATTTCTGCTGAAGTAAGAAAGACGACTTTTTGTTTGTTATCCAACTACATTCTGAAACTCTGCATCAGCACATACATGATCAGCTTCACAGATTAGTATTAAAAAGAATCACTGTTCTTATGCACACATTTTTGATTTCTCCACCGCAAGTATTTGAATTATTCATCTCTTGTAGGAAAAGACGATTAATAAGCTTATTCCTGACTTCATAGGTTAACTTTAAGATGCTCAGCTTCACAGATTAGTATTAAAAATAATCACTTTTCTTATGCACACATTTTTGATTTCTAGACAGAAAGTATTTGAATTATTCATCTCTTGTAGGAAAAGTGTGAATGTTAAAACCTTTCACGACAAACGATTAATAAGCTTATTCCAGACTTCATAGGTTAACTTTAAGATTACTGTGTAGAAACTGAAATATATATCTAAATGCCATCAACTAATGACAAATAGTCATTTGAAAACATACCTTAATTTATCTTAATACCACTAATCCAAGGACACTAATCACGTTTACAAAAACATATACCACGGGGTATCGTAACTGCGATCAGGAAGAGAAATCCCAATGCGGATTGCTTCATGCTCATAGCACAATACCTCTATTGCATCATCTTTACATGACCAGAGATTGCGTCATGTCAACCGTGGGATCGAATAACGAGAAAAGGTCACACAACAAAATTTAGCACATTTTGCAACAACACTGCTGTTCGCTGCTGTGGGACATTTGTCTTTGCTTTTTCCAATGCGATTACTGTAATAAACTAAATACATCTACGCACTTACACGACACTACAGAAAGAATGTGGAAGAGAAATTCTCTACTGGCTAATTTTAAAGCGAGATGTGATAACATCATGTCAACCGTGAAGAGGACTAAGGCTAGCGACATGAAAAAAAAAGTGCATTTCTTGAAGCGGCTCGATGCCCATGATGCATCGGCCGCTTAATGAACGCAAATTGACCAATTGTACATGTAGCATGCTCAATTTTGATAAAAAGTCATTACTGTATTATTATTATTATTATTATTATTTTATTTGCTTATGATACATTATGCATTGTACAAAAACGTCTACTATTGCGTCTAATAGATAAATAAGGGATACAAAATACCCAATACCCAATCTCTTTAATGTGATAACGTTACTAAGTTCCTCCTCTTCAGTCAGTGACTAACAACTGAGGTTACCAAACACAAAAAGCCGTAGCATACCTACTATCCGTAGCTTCGGCGGATACACAGCCTTTATCTTTGTTAAGTTTACAAGCCTGAAAATATAAGAATGCTTACTTAGCCAAAACTACGTACTGACAGCGTAGGAAGTTTCTGTTTTCCATATACAGCAATTTCAAGAAACGATGTCGGATAAAAGCGTTAAGCCTACACAACTAGACCGAATGGTATAGTCTGGGTACTCATTATAATTTTCCATATTGCTGGAAAGAAATCTACAAGTTTTTATTTTACCCTAAATTCAGTGTTGTATGGCTTTCATGTTTTAAAAAATTCTGCTAAAATTTAGTTTGACTAAACATAGCTCGCTTCTACAGGTTTAAAATAAAAAAAGGAAATGTTTAAAATAATGTTTGTCATTTTTAAAAGAAATTCATCAAAGCTAACCCAAGAAAGCAGCTTCAAGAGTACCAAATCCGTCCGATTGATTCACCTTGTCCCCTTATGTGTGTCATATGCTTTATGACACTGTAAAAGCACCAAGGAAATAAATCTAAAAGAAACAAATTGCCATGTGCCTGCTAGCAGCTGCAATTTGAATTCAACACAAGCTAGTCATGATTCCATGTAAACACTGTGACGCTTTTCCTCATCATTGACTGGTTATGCTATTGACCCCTGATCTCATTTTAGCCACCCATCTGAAGAAAAATCTGAACCACATTGGATACAGCCCTATCTAGAAGATAAAATTTACATGAATTGTACCTGATAGCACAGTGGACAAGTATTTTTAGCAACACCACTCGATAAAATTATCTGTTTGGAGCAACTGGTGACTGCGGTGTCATTTTTCTTTTCAAACAAAATGCTTTGTGTTCTTTGCCTCAAGTAATTTATAAAATGAAAAGCATCCCATCCCATATAGCTATTTCAATTAACCTTGTCGGATATAAATGTTTTTTTAAACCCGCAAGATAAGACTGAAAGATAGCATGGGTAAAAGTAGAAAACTAATGAGAAGTAACATGAAAAACAGCAGAATCAGCTAGGAAAAACAAATTATCTAATTCAGGGCAAACCAAATACATCATGTGAGAAATAAAAACTTGTAGATTCCTTTTCCACCGTTATGCAAATTCATGAATGAATACCCAGACTACCATTCAGTCTTGTCTTGTAGGCTTTATGACCGGGACACACTAGGTGACAGGTCGCAGTGACGTGAGGCGGGGACAGCTCACAGCGACAATTCCCCTCATGTGACATGCCCGTTTTAACAACTTCCTTGAGCCATGGAAAAAGAAAAACAATTTCTATTAATCGTAAATCAGTTGTTAGAAATGACAACTACAATTCTGTATAAATCTACTTCTTAAATCAAAAACGCCGAATTGTTCCCTGAAAATAAATACCTAAAGAACCTTACAAATCGACATTTCAGTAGATCGTTTTTTCAAAGCACCGCCAACTCTCAAACTTTTCACAATGGCTATAAATACAGTGCAATTGACACAACCTCGTTACCAGGGTCTCTCATCTTCTCGCCCCCTGGAGCGAGAGAAGAGAGACCCTGGTCTGGTCTGGTCACGTGTCTAATTGACATTTTTAAACCCTAGGGAGGGCTCCTATAATTACAAATCTTTGTCGCGCTTTCTTTTGTCGACAACAAAGTGAGGCCAGAAGCTAACGGCCACTCACACTGTCCGCAGGCAAGCGATATTTTTATACAGCAATCTTCAGTTCGCTGTTTGCAGCAGTTACTCCAATGTTTAGAGGTAATTTACTGTGGCCGAGATGTTGTTGCTGTATCGGGCTATGGAAAATCGATGAATTTCAAGCGCGCTAGCGCTGCTCCACGGCAGGCAAGGTCTCGAAAGGTCAATGTCGTATCGGAGTCAAAGTGTCATCATTATAAAATTACACTTACGTCTGAACATTTCCACAAAGAGGAAAGAAAAATATTAAGATACCATCGGCTTAATTCAAGTTTAATAAACCAAGCTTATATTTTGCGAGTCGCTGACTCTTAGTCTAAGCGCTGTAAAATCTAACACATCACGTACACATCGCACACTGAAATATGTAAAACAAAGTGAATGCATTACATGTCGAGTTTTCCTGTTTAAAGATCGATATATCGTAAGGGTAAAGGTGAGGCGAGTGCAATAAAAACAAAACGGAAACAAGCAAAAGTACGTAAATATTTACCTGGAGTTGGGTTGAATTTTCTTGAAGATTCATACCGATCGCGGAGACTTGCTCTGGTCGGTGATCATTATTTTTGTCACCTTTTATCATTCGCAACGCCGCCGGTAGCGACGAAATACATGAGACCGTCAAATAACCAGAAAAAAGAATCAAACAAAACATCGCCGCCGAATAAATAAAAGCTATAAAGATTTTCTTTATCCCATTTCCTGTCCTGGATTCGAAACATTAACTCCTTCGTCTTCGCGGATCTTGATCAAATGTGCGTTACAGATGGCGATATTTCGATACATCTAAGAACCCTGGCTTTCCTTGATCGCGGTCTTGAAGGCTTCAAAATTCTTTAATCGTCTTTTTGGCGTCTCGGAATGGCCAAAATGTTTACCACGAAAGCTCGCCCACATGCGGTTATTTTGATTTACAACACTTTCCGCTCACCCCTAGGCAAAGTGGAGACAAATTTCACACTCATCTGCCCCTCCCACTAATCTTTTATTTGCTACGTCCCAGAATCTGGGACGCACGTGACCAGACCAGACCAGACCAGGGTCTCTCTTCTCTCGCTCCAGGGGGCGGGAGGATGAGAGACCCTGGAAACGAGGTTGCAATTGACATTGTTGGATCGAAATAGTTTTCAGTATAAAAGTCAACTTCTTCAAGGCACTGTTCTGTAGGCGTATTAAAAAAATATAAGGATGCAAAAATTGCAAAGATTTTGGAGGAAACTATTCGCAGAAAGCAGAAATCTCATAAAAACTGAAAATTAAGCTGAAAATACCAAATTTGGCTAAAACGGCCTGTCAAAACTTGGTTGCCATGGAAATATCAAGTCACGTGATCAAAAAATTGACACACTAAAATGTTCCCAGATAATGTTTAGGAAAAGTAATAAAGTTTGGCTATGATTGCTTGAATGCTCTTTAAGTACGACAAATTTGAAATCAAAGCGGGAACTTTCTCCCCCCCCCCCAGGCAGGATAGGGTTAACAACCAAAGAAAGTGGAGCATGATTGCTCTAAGGGTAGTTAGAGAAGTTTCTTAACTCTTCTCTGTTCATCTTCTTAACACTTCAGAGCAACAAAGTTTACACATCTTTTTAACGCAGACAAATAGTATAAACCCAATCATAACAATATGAAAATCAATGTTCTGAATCATGTTTGTCTCAAGACGCATGAGCAATAGAAAAGTGGGCCAAATTCGTACCACAAATCATTGTTATACAGAATTATCATTTAGGTATGAATAAATCATGTGACAAAAGTCACTCCTTAAACACGAAGACGCACTATAAGAGGCTTAGCTCCTCCTACTTTCCATCTAATTTGCATTTTAGTTCTGCACGTGGAGGCTAGAGCTTTGTAATGTTCTTGTATTCCTTTACAATTTTTGTATCCACTATGAACATAAAACTTTATAACGTCTCAAATTTCCTCGTTTGTTCTCGGTACGATGTGAATTAAAACTTTTAGAACAGATAATTCAAAATTATGTGCTTCAAATATGAAACTTTCACGAGCGAGTTTGAATTTCGCGGGTTGTGTCAGCGTAAACACGCATGTTAGTTATGATAATATTCTATGTTCTTTTGCTATTTCTTGCACACAGAAATATTTCAAGAAACTAGTCGAAAAAAATCGTTATTCCGTGGGGTTTAGAATGATTAGTAAAGAAAAACGAAAAATTATTTATTCTCTACTGACGACTAATTTTCAGCTGTCTCGTTCGCTGTTGATTGACAAATGATCTCGAGGTACCTTAGGTACCTCTCCTTTTATAGTGCGTCTTTGTGTTTAATCTCGGGGATGACCTCATCACCCTCGGATATAAAAATGATGTTACCAATGGTTTATTGTCGCCATCCCAATCTTAGAATGTCAACCAATTTAAAAGAAACTTACCATAGGGGGAAACCTTGTCTCAACTTCTGAACGTTTGTCACAGTTCACATCTATGGTCGCCGTGGCGTGAACTTCCGGGCTTCCTGCGACTTGTGTAGAAATGAAACTAACATTACAGCAAGTATCAACCTTGATCATCACTTTCCAGCCTTACTAACTTGTTAAGTGGAACATGTGATGATATGTATCACTAGTGTATCATACAACGTGTACATGTGTACCTCACTGTCACAGAAAAACCGAAAATGAAAAGAGACACTGAAACACAGACAGAAAGGACATGAACTATAACATACCTCCAAAAATGACTGGAATGTGGCGAAGTTAACAAACTACATTTAATAATAATAATAATAATAGTCTTTATTTAAAAGAGAAAAATATGCTATAATGATATATGTATGCAATATATTTGTAAATGCTTTACAAATATTCTATAATTCTTCATTTTCCTTTCAAGAAGCTAAATCAATGCTCATTTTACTTTCAACACTGGTTTACGAGTTTGAAGTGGGAAAGGGACACCTGACATATCTACATATCCATACAGACAATGCAACATGATTAAGCGTTTTTGAAGAAACAGGTGTCTACCTCTTTCTTGAGTGTTTATTACTTCTAGTTAGACCAAATGTTAGTCTTGAGTTTAGCATGATATTAAATTACAGATGTTATTTAAACTTTGATATTAATGGAATGGAACCACAACCTATTAAATCCTATTTCTCTTGTAACTTACGCAGAATGGTAAGTTGCATTAAGTGATAATGAGTTCATGCCTTAAAATATCAGTCAATTATTCTATCTAATGGGATGATAACGAACTCTGTTAGTGTACATTTCTCTTTTTATTGACATGAAAACAAAATAAAATTGTAGACATCTCAGGACTTGAATTTTAATGAGATTATCAATAATCATAGTTAACTGGGAGATCTTCCATTGGCCAGCGGGTGATCTATTGACGTATGCGCATTTTGAATTGTTTCCAAGAAGAGTTGCCCTTGTGGCCTGCTTGCACGAGTTGCGATTTACCACAGCTTGTATTTTGCTCCCGCCCACCCACCTCTTGGTCCTTAGTCAGTATTTTGGGATCAGGTAAGTCCTTTTCTTTTATTCTCCACTGAGAAATCAGTGTAACAGGTGCCAGTGGGGGTTAACCCGTGTGAGGTTGCCATGGTTACCCCCACATTTGCATTTTGCTCATGTTCATTTGCCTTTTGCCCATGTTGCTCACAACTCTTCGACAAGTTAAACAGAGTTTAACAAATTGTACTTTTAACCTTTCATTTACTTTCAAAAAGGGAGAAACACAATAGTGTTGAATGAATTTATTTCTTCAGGTACCTCTAGCACCTTGTTAAATAGTTGCTTAATTAATTAGATATACTCCTTACCACTCTTTGTGTGCCTTCCAAAAGTCGTACATAATGGCATCATAAACACACCCCAATTTATATGCAAACAGGCTGACATGTAGTTTGCTTAGAGTACATTAATATAAAACAAAACAAAACAAAACCCCTTACCTTCTTCAGTCGTTGGTGTGGATGAGGTGGTGGTGGTAGGTGGTATTTCTATGAACATAAACATAATATACTTTTAATGTATAACTACAAAAACTGTTTTATTGTTAACTAACTCATCACTAGCCTAGTGTTTTGTTCGATAAAATGTTAAAGGCGTAAGTTAGCACTTGTTTAAAGACAAAGTCTCACTGCATTTATCAACAATAACTGAAAAGTCCAGAACAACCAGGCGAGGACATACTAAATGCTATGTCAAATGATAAAGTCAGCAGCTAAGGAGTGTAGATGAAACAGTTTGCCACAACGTGAAGCTAAGAGAAACTGTAAAATGTTTCTTACGTCATTTTCTTTTTTATTACTAACATCGCTGTTTGTAAACAAAATTAGTATTATTTAAATAATTAAAATCATAACTGCAATATCTAAAATCTTATCAAAAAAACAATTTCTTCAAACAGACAGCAACTACTGTATCCCAATGCCTCGTCACGTTTTAAAAGCAATAGCTAGGAGTATGATGAGAGAGTATCAATCAGTTACACAATGTCTCAAGACTAAAAAGCCCCAGTTCATTAATTTATCTAATAAAATCGTACAACTTACCAACGATCAGGTGAATAGTAGCAGTAACTGTTCCTAAATAGTTTTCGGCAGAGCAGGTATACCATCCACTGTCACTTAACTTAGCCTTAGGAAACTCCAGAGTACTTTTTTCAATTATTTTACCGCTACTGTCATTTCCTTTGTACCAGGTAATATTAGGTTGAGGGTTTCCATCTACAGGGCAAGAAATGGATGCATCACTTCCTTTAGTCACAGTAATAGTGCGGCCATCGCTGGTAATCGATGGGGGATCTAAAGAGACAAAACAAAGGAAAGATAGATAATCCGGTCTTGTACATACCTGCACAATAAAGCATGTTACATACAGTGCAACCTTGATATCGGAAACAGGCTTGCAAATGATGCAGAATGTTTTGTTCATTTTACCCGATCTCTTTTACAAATGTAACTAAGAAGATATAATGAATTTTCATTTCCAAGTTTTTTCTTTTTGATAAATTTAATTTAAACTGTATGATGACATCATTATTATAATAAAACTCAAAACAAAACAACAATACAGTTGTATGGACAAATATGTATACCTTTGGAAAAAAATTAAATAACGATTACCATATCTGAGTGTATTATTACAGTACATTATTCGATTGGGACAAAATCATGCATTTCATGTGTACCCCTTAGAACACGACTCATCCAAAAAAAGACCAACAAAATTTATCACCCACAAAATGCCCAAAAAGTTGTCAGGTTGGTTATTAGCGCATAATAAAGATGACCACTATGTTTGTTCATTACATCATGGTTGCACAGCAGTACCATAATACGTAAAACTCGACAGCTAATCCTGGTATTACAAGCCATTTACCATTAATTTAGTCATAAAATTCGACAATTTTGGAAAATAAAAAAGGTTATTTTGGTTTGAACCACTGGTAAAACTTTGGAATGATTACCCAATTGGAATATTTTGATCGAGTTCCATTTGTGTATTTCTCACTTTCCACACCAATCCACGTCCCAAAGCAGAGAAACTGCCACACCCATACTCCCATTTTGTTTCAAAATGGCAGAATGAAATGCTTTTATGTATCACTATCAGTGTTCATGGAAATGCTGTTGCAGCACAACTGTTCATCCCATGAAATAGGCAGGTGTAATTGATATGGTCATATAGCAGGAACCTAAAGTCGTTCTCCATCTCTGTGCTTTGCCAGCCCAATAAATTTGAGAACTCCTCAGCTGACTTGAGCTGCCATAGTGGTGTTTCATCGGGCAATGCTTTTCAGGTGACGTGCGTGACAAAATGGAAAAACGTTTTTCCCGTCGAGAAATTCCAAGCAAAATTACAGGAATTTTTGACTAAATGGTAAATTCCCACAGCTTGTCAGTCTTCACTTTGTGCAGCTGAGGTTGTTCCATCACAGTCGTTACACATAGTAACATAAAAAGGATTGAATTAATTTAGACTAAAAGTCCCTCACACTGGAAACAAAGCCATACTTCTTTCTGGAGGTCTACAAGAGTGGACATACAAATAGAGTAGTTGTTATTTGGTGGCATCTTTTCTTTTTCATGACAACAAAAGGTAAAAGGTAAACCCTACTCGCAAAATGGAAGCAACTGAATTAAGTTAATCTTTCTGATAAAACGTAAACAGTTCTACAAGTATGCAAATAAAAAAACAAATGACTAAAGAACCAAACAAACAAAGCAGGTGTGGTTGGTATTTTGTTTAATGACAGCTACATGAGACGGTAATCATATACATGACAAAAACAGTAAACCCCATTGCAAAGGGGCAGAACTGGCAAACATTACAAAACTGCTATACACCTCTACAAGCTACTGACAAGCTCACATACAAACACACTGGGAGTGTTACATTAATTTTTTAACAATGTACATGTAGATTACGCTTTCTAGTGGTGATAATAAGTTATGCCAAGAAAATTGTTCTTAAAAGGCGCCTAAAGTGGAACAAACATTGTCACTTCTTAGCAATTCCATGGGTTTAGTTTTACTTTTACATAGTATACATTCACATATTTAATATGAATTACAAATAACACCAAGCAGTACACCATAAAGAAAGATTACATTAATTTTAGCAGAACAAAACAAAGTAAAATTAAACCCAACAAGAAAAAAGTAACACGAAGGTACACTGTCTGAAAACTAGTGTGTTAATGAAACAGGAATTTTATAACAGTTGGATGTGTAGCGAGTTTATTATTATTATATGTTCAGTATTAGTTTTTTGCCTAGCAACATATATTCCATTAATTCATAAAGCCAAAAGCAGCCATACTCAAAGGTCACAACCGTAGCCAACATGGGGTAAGAGGCCAAATGAAGTTCAAAAAGGGGATGGCATGCTGTTATTTAAATAAGCAATGTGGCAAGTTGTCATTTTCAAAGGCAGCATGCCAAAAATACGATAAATTTGAAAAAAGACAACTTACTAATAGAAACCTCTGTTCAATACCTCCAACTAGGCATCCCTTTCCTCGTCATTCCCAATGCTAACCAAGGCTGTGAATGTTATGCGGCTGCTTTTGGACTTAATTGGCTTTCAAAGTATTCAGTAGCTATGTTCAGTTGGATTGTGTATTTATTTTGGATTATTTTTTTGTTTCTGTTGTGACATAGTTGGCTACTACAGAAAGATTAATGTAAAATGCAATGAGAGAAGTTCAATCGGCAAGTTTGTTTGGCCATTTTTATCACTTTAACTGATACAGCAAGCTTCATAACACACAACTTCACAACAAAACAACTAAAACAGGGAATAAACCTTTCAATGAGTTGCACTCATTATATTACGCTGTACAACAAACAGATAGATAGACCGTCAGCAGTGGTTCTTGCTCTGGACATAAGCAACAGTTGGATGTGTGGCGAGTTTATCGGTGAACACTCTAATTTTTGTCATCTTGATACAGCAGGCCAGGAAGTATTTTAACGTGTTAAAAACCTTTGCCCTTGATGTTATAGACAGACAACCGCAATGTTTCCTTGTAAAAAAATAAGATATATTTCTTGTTTGTATTTTCGAAAATTTCAAACTAATCCTTAATTATATTTGGCCCATGCACGAGATTACACAAAAACAAAAGGTATAATAATTATGTTCTTACACTGAACATCAATGTCCACCACTGTAGATTCATTTCCACAAGTGTTGTTTGCATGGCACCTGTATTCTCCAGCTTGAGATCTGACAACGTTAATGATGTTTAATGGATTTCCCTCAATGGGGTCACCAGTTTTGACGTTTGTCCAGGTGACAGTTGGATCAGGAATCCCAGTCACATTACAGTATACTTCAACATCATCACCTTCTTTGACGATTTTCTTTTCTTCCAGTTTGATAGAAGCTGCGACTGGAAAAAATGAATGTAAAAATAGTTATTTACCACACATTCTTCAATATAACTTACATAAACTAGTACCTCAAAGGCAAAGAACGTCTTCTATTCTAATTATTTTTCACCCAGGAAAGACTTTATATTGATAAATAAGACTTTGTTGACCCATATGGACCAGCATTTATGTATAGCGATGGGTCTTGCTTATCACCTCTTACGTATGGCAAATTTTTATATACATGTAAATTAAAACTGACCCTGAGACCTGCGGGAATAAACACTGACAGATACGCCGGACATTCATTTCGGCGAGAGGGCGCAACGTTTGCAATGCGCTGTGGTGTTTCCAGTTGAACTAATAAAGGCTCGAGGCGACTGGAAATCTAACGCTTATGAACGATATTTAGAGAACGTCTTTAGTGATAGGTTAAAAGCTATATCGATCGTTGCAAAGCATGCTACAAGTGATTAGATTATAGAATGGAATACTGTATATAGTGTAAGAATATATAATGACTCCATACGATTTGGGGGGGATTTGGAGGGGCATTTGAACCATCATTGTGTCATGATTTTAAGTGATAGATTAAACATCTGTTTATCGTAGTTTAAAATCTGGGAGCAGAAATGCGGTATGATAAGATGTCACATGTATTTGTAGTAGCGTCATATTTTTATAGAGATAACATAGCCTTTTGGCATTTAGCGAGTGAGCGTGTAGAAGCAAGTTTACCTGTATTTTGTTCCCTCCCTTCCCATCCGGAGGGGCATTTGAATGGTTTTCAATAAAGCCCAAACATTAACCCACGTCATTGTGTGGTCATTTTAAACATAAACTAGTACCTCAAAGGCAAAGAACGCCTTCTATTCTAATTATTTTTCACCCAGGAAAGACTTTATATTGATAAATAAGACTTGACAGGACAAAAACCAATACTATAACTGTGGAATCTCTCTGTTCGTCACTACAAGGACCCAGTTTATATTGCAGTTTTACCAGGCTACTGCGCTGAACAGAGCTGTCACTCAGGGTGGTTTAGATTTTTATAGCTATATGTACAACCCATGAGAAAAGTGTTGGTAAGATTTAAGTATTTTTTTTCTTCCCATCGATCCCTACCATTTTTAGTGCTAGTGTTGAGCTTCTAGCAATCTTACTCACATAGGACTGTATAACAAGGCTCTAACACTGATAGGAGAGAAGATAACCTCTCAAACAGTTCGTGTACGTTATTAACTGGGTTGACTTCAAAACATTCCAGTTTCTATAACATTAAGTGAATTGAGTGTTGCTTCTCCTCCTGGATGGAAGGCTAGATATAATCATCACGTTCATTTTCATGTATTATCATGTGAAAAAGTGTTTATAATGGATCAAATCTGCATGTGCAAATTCTAACACTTCATGTTTCCCTTATAAAAATAATGCACAAATGGAGGGTATGTAGTTAAATGTATAAAAAGAATACTAAGGAATCTCTCACTATGAAATCAAAACCCATGAAAATCTCGTGGATTTATTCATGGCAAATCCATGGCATTTTCACAAGTTTTTCACAGGATTTTCATGGTTAAAATTAATGGCATTTTCATGGGATTTGTACCATGAAAATACCATGAAAAAAGCCATGAAAATCCTGTGAAAATTTCCATATTCATGGCCCATGAAATCTCCCACATTGTGTACAAGGCCATGAAATACCCATGAAAAAGCCATTAAATTTTCATGGGGCACAGCGTCAGGTTTTTAATGACCCATGAATAAAACACCTGGATTTTCATGGTGTCCACTTTCATGGGTTTTTAATGGGTTGCAAAATTCATGGCCCATGAATATCCTGTGAATATGGAAATTTTCATTGACCATGAAAATTCTCTGAGGGTTTTCATGGCCTTTCCATGGTATTTTTATGGCTCATGAAAGTTAACCCCCATTTGGTTCTCCACCTTTTTCATGGGGTATGGGAAGGCACACACGTACCATGAAAATTCCATTAAATTGCCATGAATTTTGAATGTAATTTAAATTGATCTACACGTGCAATGTAACTGGATCAAAACTGAATTTAATCATACCTCGACTGGAAAAACTTATCATACACGCTGTTTGGTTTTCAGTACATTGCTACTCTGGAGTTTTCAATTGAGACTTAATTTTTGGGAAAGTGCTGTCATTCATAAACAGTGTACCAGGCACAAAACATCAAACAGACCTAAACATCAATATTTTCTGTTCATACTTTATTCCACTTACCAAAATCGTTGTGTTAAGGTTGTCAATAGCAATACAGTGTCGGTCAATTGTTTCCATATTAATTTTAATCAAAAAGACATGTTAGTCGATGTTACAAGTGAACTTAGCTTTATAAACATAAGCTTTAGCTTATTGCCCTTCTGGTGACTGTATACTTCAAGCCTTTCTGTCTCTATCAATAGCTCAGCTACAACAAAAGCACAAAGCAACATTGTGTGGTTACAATCAGATCTCGCTTCTTCCTCTGACAGATCAGACTAGCTGCTGGAGTATAAATTCATAAGGAGACAGGATTTAAGCTTACATGCAAGTTCAATGCTTTCAGTTGATAACACAAATTAACTGATCACATCAGGCATACTATTGTGAAATGCAAGTATTCTATCTAAAGAAGATTTACTTCAAGGATTCATTACAGTTTCCCATACTTACTTTGTTTCTCAGAAGTACAAGATCTTGTGTTCCTTGCTTCAAAATTTCGATCAAATGCCCGCCAGAAAAAACGATCTTTTGAACTTGGTTACTACAGCATCATGGGATATATCAGCCTCGTTCCCAGGATCTCAAATCCAATATGGCGGCTGGTGTACATACACATACAGCAAAACGTTTTTACTCATTTTAATGGCCTGTTATAGCAATGAAAGTAATCAGAATTCATGTTCAGAAATGCACGGTGATTCTAAGCTGCAATTATATTGCTGTAAAGTTTGAAAATTATGGATTTTCGTTGTGAGAATGATGAAATATTCAGAGTACAAACATGCCAATAAGCTTTGTACTTACATGTAAACAAGACATTGGGATTGATTCTCATATAATCGCCTTCTCAGTTCAACTTTGAGCATTCCAAAAGGTAAGCTGACTTCTTTGATAATGTATGCTTTTTCCATTAGGTAATTTGAATTTAACTTAGTAGTCATTGGAAGCCATTTTCGATTTCCTAAGTAACTCCAAATTGTTGTTGTAGTGATCAGTCTGTGTATTCGTATTTTGGATTATGGCCAATCTAACACACCCCTAGGAAATGTGCAAAGCTCTTATAATCATGCAATTTATGCTTTAACAGGGTAATGATGATGTCTTAACTTGCAAAAGATCAAGAAAACACTCCAATGTGTGAAATGAAAATCAACTCTTATCCTTGATGGTGTTATTGTAAAAACTGGCATTTCAGAATAAATATATACCCAGGATATATAGGACTTCATAGAAATTCATGGGCCATTAAATACATTATGGTGAGTTTCATGGAAAATTCATGACCCATGAAATAAATGACCTCAAAACCAACCATTTTCATGACCCATGAAAATCTATTTTCAAGAAATTCATGGGCCATGAAATATAATACTTCATTTTTCATGGAAAATTCATGGCCTCAAATAAAGCCATGAAATTTCATTTTGCAGGATTCATGGGCCATGAAAAGATTTTCATGGGGTTTTCAAGAGAAATTCATGGCATTTTCATAAAACTGTGGTTCATAGTGTCTACTATATAACATAATGCTATAACTATATTATAGTTATACATTATTAACAAGCTTACCATCAACAGTCAAGATAGTATCACTGCTTCTTCCAGTCCCTTGGACAGAATTGTTAGCCTCGCATCTGAAGACAAACCGGCCACCAGTTTTCAATGTCTTTATACAATGTATGTGTTCTTGATCCAATCACAGTATCATTTTCATACAGCAAATAAGTGTCTACTTCTGGGTTAGCTTCAGCAGTGCATGTGAAGTTTATAATAATTCCTGCACAGACTTTGCCCGTTATATTTGTAGTTAAACGAACATCGTCAGGTTTATCTGCAAGAAATAATGCAAAAAAATCTGTCAAACTATGAATATTGTTTTATCAACAAACAAAAAGAAAACCTATCATGAAATTCACTAATTTTTCTTTGCAAAAATAATGTCAGATCACTTCAATCATTTCAATATCAGTGAATAGTAGTTTTCGGTAAAAAGTATGCCACTATTCACCTCGATTTCAGAGAATAGTTGTTAAATTACATTTCCATGTAAATATAGCATTACATGTATGATATATACTAAATTATATGACAATTTGCTTGCGGCAGCTACAAATTACAGGAGAAGTTAAAATAATTGTGCCCCCCACGTTTGTCCACCCAATTAAAGTTAGTAAACCTTGATTGTAAATAATGATCTTACACTGCACATTAATATCCACCACTGTAGATGCCTCTCCACAAGTGTTGTTTGCAATGCACCTGTATTCTCCAGCTTGAGCTCTGGTGATGTTAGTGATGTTTAACCAATTTCCCTCGAGGTCACCAGTGTTGACGTTTTTCCAGGTAACAGTTGGATCAGGAATGCCACTCGCATTACAATACACTTCAACATTGCCACCTTCCTTGACGATTTCATTTTCTGCCTGTTTCACAGATGCTGGAACTGGAAAATGAATTCATGTTACTTTACCTAAAAGATTTGGTAAATGTAACTGACACAAGCTATAAGGGTCATGGCAAAGAAGACTCAATTGGCTACATATTGCAGTACAGCGTTTGAAAGTCACATGATGTGATTAAGTGTGATCTTTGAAACATGACCAGAAGAGAACCCCAGGCTCCTTTGATTCCTAGCTTTACCTTTGCCTTACTTAAATTAGAACGTTCTTAATGTAAAACATTTTGAATATCCAATAGGTGGAACTATTAAGACTTATGTGCTATTCAACAACGAATCGATAAATAAGTTGAATACTTCTCCATTCTAATAGATAGGAAAAATAAAACATTGATGTACTTCCATTGTCTGTCCAAATTAATACATCTACAATTATCACCTTGAAGTAAAAAACGACTTTAGATTGGAGTCACCATGAGTGAAAAGTCTGATGCCTTAAAAAAAATTAGAGTGCAATCGAAAAATTCTAAAATTGCAGCCAGGTCAATTCATAATAGAAATGTATAAAAAGGTTTGACACTGGATAAGAAACGTTAAGAAATATATTTTTTTAAATCACTCTAAAAACCTTTCAATCGAAAAATTTCGATCTTCGTCGGTTTTTGATGGAATGAAAAACTGTAAGAGTAAAAATATAAAGGTCCAAAATTATGTCATTACCAGAAAGCACGAGAGAAGCAGCAAATATTCACAGGGAAGTGTTCATTCCCTGGGTTGGTGTCCCTTTGGGAATACCACGCTTCAAGAAGCAGTTTTTTTATGAGAAATACACTGTACTAGCTCTGCCAACTATTTCAACATTGTAAATGTTGTGATCATGCTGGTGTACGTGTTGTGCAATTCAAGTCAAGAGTGCACACTGCTCTTTCGTGTTCAGAGACTCTGCTGTGGATCGCTCTTCCAGTTTGCTTATAATAAACTTATCTTGTAAACCATATCCATGGTATATCTTATTTTGCAATTCTGACTTGGGAAAGAACGGTTCAGGGTTTTTATAGGTTTGTAGCCAACTTTCGTGTTTTCTCTCACTAATACTCTGGAAAACGTTTCAGAAATGCCTGTTATTCATGATAAAATACTTGTAGGTCAGGATAATTGAGTAGCAGTAGGTGTGACGTTAGACGTTTGAGGAGATTATTTTTGCTTGAGATTACAAAACGAGCACAATAATGTTGTCTGCCAAAACTTGGAAGATGTGTTTACGTTCTCTGCACTTGCCAGCATTGGTAGAAGGGATCTTGTTGGCTTTGTCGAGAAAAGTGTTAACTAAAGATTGTTTGTGTTGCATCGGATGATGGGAATCAAAATACGTCTTTTGATAGAAAAGTCTTTGAGTGATTTTTAAAAACATATTTCTAATATTAATAACATAGAGGGCAACATTACTGAATTCTGATTGGTTAAGACAGAGGGCATTTTTCGTTAATTTTGGTTTGCCTGGGGCAAAATTAATCGACCGAGGACTTCCGAAGAGTGTAAAGTCCACCCGAACACTTCCGACGATTTCCGAAGATGACCCGAACCCTTCTGCAGATTGCCGAAAATTTCCCAAGTTTTTCCGAAGATTTTCGTACGTGATCGGAAAGTCAGCAGATATTTCCAATAGCCTCCCGAAGATTGCCGAAGACCACCCGATGTCTTTATCCCTTTATGTTATTAACAAGTAATTGCATGATTCCTCATAAAATTAAGGATAAATATCACTTGTGTTTTCAGAATTTGCAAATTTCTGAAAACACGCATGATGTTATTCCTTAATTTTACTCGGCCCCATGCGATTACCTAAGTATATAATAATAATACACTTGAAAAAATTACTCCATTCTGATTGGCTAAGAGCAATGCAATTCAAATGTAACACCAGTGCAAAAAGTGTAACACCAGTGCAAAAAGTGTAACACCAGTGCAAATTACAATTTCCGAAGATTTCCGAAGACCAAGTGCTCCTCAGCCTAAGTAATCGTAAACAGTATTATTTCAAGCTAGTGTGCTATTAACAAGTAATCACATGACTTTTCTCGTGCAATTTGGAATAAATAAGCCCTTGTAAATTTTTCAAGGACTACAAATTGCACGAGCCCGTAATTTTGTTAGTCTTTGAAAAATTTACTTGTGTTTATTTATTAAACTAAAAATTATAAGAAAACACTAAAACACTTCTCCAGCTAATTGAATTTTTTTGTGCATATTTTAAAAATATATGTTCTTACACTGCACATCAATGTCCACCACTGTAGATTCCTCTCCACAAGTGTTGTTTGCAGTGCACCTGTATTCTCCAGCTTGAGCTCTGGTGATGTTAGTGATGCTTAATAACTTTCCCTCAATGGGGACATCAGTCTTGGCATTTTTCCAGATAACAGTTGGTTCAGGAATGCCAGTCACGTTACAGTGCACTTCAACGTTGTCGCCTTCAAACTTAGCAATTTTATTTTCTTCCTTTTTCATAGATAGTGGAACTGGAACAAAATAATAGGTAAAGGTTACTTTAGCTGACAGGTTTTCGAAATATGTTTTCGAAATAGCTGGTAGGCGAAGGCAACTCCAGAAATAATTGAGTTTTTAAAATAAGCAGCAGTTAACTCAGAATACTTACAAATTATTGCACAAAAAAAACTATATATATAGAACGGCTTCTGAATAGAGGTAACAAATCATTTGGACATTAAAATAATGATATATAACTGGGGAGATCTCTGCACTTTCAGATCACTTGCTATTCCACCGATATGAAATCTATCAGATCCATGGAACAAGGATCTATATTGTTTTGTGAAAATACATATGTATAGAAGACTGTTTTCGTATTCGTCAGCTATCCACTATGTATTGCTAGTTTGTCTTTCCATTACTAAAACTTACCATTCACAGTCAGAGTGACATTGTGTGTGCTGGTTACGTTTCTCACAAGTTGATATGCCACACAATTGTAAATAACTTTTCCTCCTCTTGACATCTTCTCTATCCACGTTCCACTCTTGCTAAAATTCAACCCTTTTCCATCTTCGAAGAGCAGATAGTTATAAACTGGTGGATTGGCTTCAGATGAGATGCAAGTGAAATTCACCCACAAATCAGAACAGTCTTTGTTCTCAGTTGTGTTTGTTACCAAAGTGACCATATCTGGTTTATCTGTAGAAAAGGGTGATCATGTTGAAACGATTGTTTTACTGATCCTCTGTTGCGGTTGTGATTGTTGGTGTGGGCTTAAACATAAAAGTAAGCCAAACCCTATGCTACAATACAATACAATACAATACAATACAATGACTTTTATTTATACACGATTTGGTTTAAAGCATGAAGGTTGTGGGGTTGTGTTACAGCAAAAGTTAAAATCAATATATAAATTATATAAAAAAAATAATTAATTACAAGACGTCAGAAAAATGTCAAATATTATTAAAGTCAATAAACAATAAAACTGCCATATGTCCGATGGTTTGTGGTGACTCAATATTAAAATCTAGTTTTTTAAGTATATTCGATTTCTTAACTTTTTTGGCATATCCTCTTGTGCTAACATCTACATAAAGTGGAGTTAAAGCGTTCCATGCGATAGATCCTATATGTGCTATTGAATTCTTCATGTAGTATGTGTCGAAGCGTGAGACAACAAGTTTATGGTGACTCCGTAGGTTGTACACTGTACGTAATGTCATGCATATGTGGTTATAATGCTCGACATACACGGTGGTGTTACATTATTGTATATATTATAAATTAATGTAGCTAGTTTTAGCTAATACATGATGAAAAGCGAGTCCCACTTCGCTTCTTCGAGTACCTCCACTCGGGGCATATCACGTGGCATGGCGAAAATAAACCTGGCAGCTCTGCAGTATAGGGACTCTAACAAGTTAAAACCTTCCCTGTTTGTACACCCACCCCAAATTGGAGTTGCGTATGTAATTGACGACAAGATAATTTTAAAATAAAAATCTACATGCATGCTACGAGGTAAAAAGCTACTCCGTTTTATCAGGTTGAGCTTATTAGCAAATCCTTGAATTCTTAACTTGTTGGATATGTCATGACCACGTGAGCTTGTTGTCAACCGTTCCACCTAAATGCCTTGAATGGGACACACATTTTATTGTATGTTGACCAAGTGTTAACGCGTTCAAAGGACCAGTGACATCTTGCTGTTGGAGAATTATGGCCTCGCACTTCTTGGGGTGTGGGATTAGGGAGTTCTATTTGCACCATTGAGTTAGCTCGTCTGGCGCTTTGTTGAGCATTGCTGTAACCTCGTCCATACAGTCCCCTATAAATTGTGGTGTCGTCTGCATACATATAAGTTGATCCAGAGGTAATGGTATCAGGTAAATCGCTTGTGTACAATGTGAAGAGTGTTGGCCCTAGAACGGAACCCTGTGGGATACCGAACGTTTCTTTAGCATAGTCAGACATCACACCGTTGACCACCGTACGCTGCTTTCTTTCTGTCAGATAGTCCGTCAGCCATGCTAGTGGATTGCCTGTGATGCCAAAGTTATGCTCTAACTTGTGAAATGAGGATCCTATGGGAAACGCTGTCAAATGCTTTCTGGAAATCTATAAAGGCCATGCCGACAACGAGTTTAGCGTCAACAGCTCATCTCCAAGTTTCAGTAAGTGAGCCAATAGAAGCTCTGTCAAGTGACCCTTTCAATATGCCCATTGGTTATTTGTAACAAGTTGATTATTCACAAAAACATGTGCTATGGCGTGAGCATGAATGTAAGTCTAAGAGTATAATAATGGAACAATCTGGAACCAATGAGAAGAAAGAATGATAAGATGGAACTAAACACGAAAGGTCAATCACACAAAATACTCGGAAGATAAACAATTCAAAAGGAGTTAACTGATTGACTTTTTTACATAAATTAAATTCCACAAGCGATGTCTATAACTAACTCAATGGGCAGTAAATAACTAGACATTGTCAGCTCCTCAAATTTAAAACGTCTTGTTAAACTAGAATGGTTAAATAATTTCTGACTGCAATCAAAGTGGCCATGAGCCACTGAACTCGGAAAATTATGTTAAAGTTAATATTTGAAACACAAGTTGCCTTAATAACGTGATATCATTCTTATCTCTGTATGTGAAACACGCAGAACTCAAATTACGTTTTCAATTTATCAAAATCGTTCGAACATCTAAACAGATCTACAAATGAGAAACATTGCCACTAAAAGACTACTAAAACAAATCACTTGATGGGTAAATCGTGTCACGTCCACGTCAACAACCTCGGCGAGGAGCTATTTGCAGGGTTAAAAAACAGCAACCGGCACGCTCAATCCAGCACTTCAACACTTCGGTGAAAGTCAGTACTCAGAACTCACTTGAGCCTGCTGTGATAGTCAAATAACTCAGCGGCTCAATACAAACCCAGTTGATAAATGACTTTTTCCAAAAGATTTTCTGTTGTGTCAACGTGGCGCAGTGGATATAAGCACCGCTTGGAAGTCTAGAGGTCGTGGGTTCAACGCCTAGAAGGTTCCTTTTTTTTCTTTTTTTTTCCCTTTACTTTTTTAACGCATGTATTTATATTTTTTTGGTGGTTGAGTATTTCGATTTCGAACTCAAACAAGGTGTTTGTTTATTGAAGGATGAAATAAATAATGAAATGTAAGGCAGCTTCTCGCCATCGATTTTATACTGCTGGAACTTAGATTTCTCGAACCCTCGATTTCTCGAAAACCCCGATGACTCGAGCCAAAAGTCGTTTCCTTTGGATTTGTTTCACTGTAATTTTACCCCCGATATTTCGAACTTCCTGATTTCTCAAAACAATTTTCGTTTCGAGTGGAGAGTTCCACTGCAATCGCTGTATCACCACTGTATATTATGCGCAATATATGCGCAAGCGTTATGCACTAGTCAGCGGATTTACAAAATGTTTAACAGGAAGCGAAGGAGCGAAGGAGTGAAATTAGCCTCCCACAGCTACAACTCGGAAATGGCTTTGAGCCATTTTCCGAGTTAAAAATGATGCCTGGGTACCACGTATTACCGATGAAACGAGCTTGAAAATCAACGAGGAGCTATTTCAAAACAAAATAGTGTTTCGTTTCTGGAATGTCGCGAAATGTCGGGAAAGTCTGAATACAATAACGTTAAAATAAAAGAGAATGTAAGTATTTTTGTGAAAGGCAGCACTTGAAATGGCGCACACGCCACAGTTTCTTAAAATATGATGCAATAATGTTTTTGGAGTTCCAAATACGACAGTGAAATTATAATCAAAACTACGAATCCTCCTAAAGCTAAAGAAATGCCGTACCATAACTAGCCCGTAAACAGCTTTCCTTCAACTTTCCGTGAAAACACCAGACAAATCCCGTCCTTGTTTGCTCTTCAAATGTTCTCATTGGCAGAAATTTCATTGCTATATTTTGTAATATTTACATAAACATTATTATAAACACGGAAAAAGATATCTTTGCATTTTTACGAGTGAATGTAATGAAACGAGTATAGCTGTGGAAACAGATATGCAAATTTCACTCGCTCGATGGGCTGTAAACTTTAATTTATGAACATTAATTTATGTATTAAATTATAAATTTATCTTCTTTTTTTTTCTTTTTCTTTTCTTCTATTATTTTATTTTATTATTTTATTTAGTGATTTTTTTGTTAATTTTTCATTTCCACACTTCTGGGATTTAAACCCGCGACTCCAGAGACGAACTTCGAATTTGAAGTCCAGACCATTAACCGCTCGACTACTTTTGGCGAATTTAACGTTAGGATGAAAATTAACATAGAGATGTCTTTGTGTTGTTGTTAGTATGGGTAAGTACGCTGACCTAACTTTGGACTGCCGTAGGCTCATGGCTTGTATATTTATATATTAAAGCTTCTAAGCTTCTTAGAATGACTCTTCGGCTCGATTTATAGCTTGTAAGAGTTCCAAATAGAAGAAATAACCTTAGAAAATACTTGACTTCCGGAGAACAGATCATTGAAAATCTTTGAAGGGCTGAAATGCATGTTTGGATAAAGTTTTTCGATTTTCAAAGCACGAACTGCGGACTTCGACTGATGTTGATTTCGGGACAGTATATGTCGTTTTTTCACTTTATTTGCTTTTTCCAATTGTATGAATTGCGTCTGTAATAGATTCATAAATCAAAGGCACTATGTGCCAACTCGTGAATGGAAAAGTAAAGAAATTAATAAACATAGAAATATGCAGTAGTAACCGGGTAAATGTAAGTTGACAGTCTCGTCCTCGATGTTTTTGAGAATCGAGTTTTTAGTTTTGAGTCTGACTCGAATAGGGATTTTGAGGAAACGATTTATTTCTCGAAACAGAACAATAAGATTCCGCGCGCCATTCGCGCAAGCCGGTGTATTTCGTATTCACGTCCAAATCAGTGTTGGTCGGGAGGGAAACTCAAACGAAAAGTCTTTAATCACTGATATTCGATAATCGCCAACTTTATAGGCCGAATATTTTTAAAAACAAGGTTTACACAGGGTTTAACAAAACCATGGCCTAATACGATTTTAAACTGACTGGCCAACCTAAATGTATTAGCGTACAGTAAACCCTGTTTAGAAGGTGTATATAAACACAGACTAAAAAAACATTTAGCGACTTAGACTGACCTGCTTATAAGTTGATTTAGACCTCATTAACTAACTTTTTAGACGTCGTTTAAATATTCGGCCAATATGTTCGAACTGGTTTGAGATTTATTTGAAAGCAAGTTGCTGTTCGTGAAATAAAATATTTCAATCATTTCAAAACATTCTGATCTTGTTTGTGTAGTCTGTGCTTCGCACGCACAATATAAAATTAATTTTATATATAAACATTCATTCGTCTTCAGTTTTGTCATACACGAAACTCTTGGAAAGAAAAATACTTCAGTTATCTATGAAGTTGCAATTCTTGGACTAAAATTAGCTACAGTTAAATTATAAAAAATGGGTTTGCTCTCCTATTAAAAAAACATATTGAGATACTATGAAAATGAAAGGTAAATCTTATATATTTTTTGTGTCCCCCATCACGCAACGCTTCCTCGTTCCGATAATAATATTTTAAAATTATTTCAACCATTCATGCAACTAAAATAACATACATGCATATGATAACATCGTCCATCGCGCTGACTAAGAGGTATTTAAAAAAAAAATAACAACAACAAACGATGCGAGTCCATTCGCCGACGCCAAGGAAATATGGAGGGTGAGCAAAAAACACTGTTGAGCGTCTAAATAGATCCATGAATAGAAAAGATGAACATAGCCACTGAAACCAGTCATTTGGTGAGTAAATCAAGCCACTTCCAGCTCAAAACAACAGCAACTCGGTGTCTTCGGTGTCTCGGTGAATCTCATTTGAGCCCGCGATAGTCGTTCATTCGATCAGCGGAACAAAAGCACAGGGCTCCTGTCGCTCCCGTGGGTGTCCCCAGTGAGTCAAAAAAGGAATCTTGCGTCATCCTTTTTGGTATCGAAGGTCGCGAGATCTAATCCCGGTGGAGGCACGTTTTTTTTTTCTTTTTTCCCCCGCAAGTATGAGAAACGCAGGTACTAATATCAGTTCACTTTAAATATATACGCTGGAAAAAAGCATTGAAGGTTTTTTATAGTTCAGACGCAAACAAAAGAAAATATCATAGAAGTCCATATGCATAGACTGCATAGTGGTACAAAAGAAAATATAGAATGATTCAGATAAATTAGATTTTATTCATACACTTAGTATAAAGAAGATACAACATTTAACATACTTAAGTGTTTTCCTAAATCTTGAAGTCCGACGCTTGGTTTAGTTTCGACAGCTTGAGCCTTGATCAGCCTTGAGCAGCCTTGAATCGATCGAAGAACTTCAAACGTGACTCACTTTTAATATTCTAAATGTCTCCTCTTTGGGCGGTCAAGTATTATTTAGGGTTATTTCTTTCAATTTCGAACTCCAAAAAGGTGTCTAATTGTAATTGTAGGAGTGAAAATACCGTGTTGAAAAATAGAAGAGATCTGCGCCAGACGCCATTTTGTTTACTGATAA
The DNA here is from genome assembly GCA_029204205.1 of Desmophyllum pertusum. Classification (NCBI taxonomy): domain Eukaryota; kingdom Metazoa; phylum Cnidaria; class Anthozoa; order Scleractinia; family Caryophylliidae; genus Desmophyllum; species Desmophyllum pertusum. The sequence goes on from MU825400.1 coordinate 3,540,730, forward strand.
TGCATAAATTACCGTACTTTGCATACATTATTGTTTACAACCTTGTGGCCATCGACCAAGGGATCGAGCGAGTGAAATTTGTCCGCTATACGCTATAACTTCGTTCATGCAAAGCATTCACTCGTTAAAAAGGAGAAAGAAAAAAAGAAGTAAGAGGTCGTAAATTGTAAAAATATATTTTTCGTTTTCACACTTCTGAGATTTGAACTGGCGACCTTCGAATTTGAAGTCCACGTCGTTAACCGTTCGACTACTATGATGCACTTTACATTGGCTGTTAAAATTAACATAGAGATTTCTTTGTATTGTTGTTAGTACGCTGACCTAACTTTGAACTACCGTAGGCTTGGCTTCGGTGGGCTTCGGTAGGGTCAATTGATCGGGAAAGTTGCCGTGGCAGAAATGACTGTTTTATGTAACAACCATTAGTGGAATAAGTTTAACATATCATTCACGAGTCGCTCATAAGAGCTTTTGATTGAAATATGTTATTGTTTACACTAATATTGTTAACACTACACGAAAATCAGAATGCTCCTTTTCATCGTGGACCAGTTTGCCATATAATAAATCATTTTATAAGACGTTTGAATGTTGCAACAAGGAAAAACGAACAATAAAAATACATTTTTGGGCTAAAGCTATAGTTCAGTGTCCGTTCACGCTTTTAGCAGCCACTTTTTTTCGCAATCTGTTCATTTGAGATTATAAATTTGGTGCCTAATATAAACAATACAGTTGAACCTCTCTAATACGGACACCGAAGGGATGGAGCAAAGTGTCCGTATTAGAGAGGTGTCCATATTATCGAGGTCATGAATATGACGTCACTTGAAATGCTCCACTGACGATAAGAAATCTCGGTGATAAATGGGCCCAAATGGCAATTATAGCATGTCGATAAACTGATTGAAAACAAATGCTACTTTTATTGTATGGGCAATGGGACACTTGATTAACTTTGATCTGTAACCACAAACAGGAAATTGTATTGAATAGGAACTGTTATCACTGGAGTGTCCGTAATAAGGAGGTTAAATTTGTATGAATTTGCTCTCTGGAGCCGATATTTAGTTTCGGTTGTCCGTATATATTAGAGAGGATCCGTATTACAGAGGTTTTCTTTATAGAGAATATATGGGCATTTTGCCGGGACCAAGGGAACTGTCTGTAATAGAGAGGTCAGAGAGGTGTCCGTAAGGAGAGGTTTGACTGTACATATATAGCTGGGCAAGTTGTGTTGTCTTCACGGAATATATGATTTTATTTATGCAAAATACCGATGAGGTTAGGATTCCTAACATCTTCAAAAACTAGCTAAAATTTGCTCAAAATATTAAAACCAGAAATGACAAGTTCTTATCTCTTGGTCTTATCTATTTCCGGTGTTCCTTCAGCTTGAAAGACCCGAGGATTTCAACTAGAGTTGAGTTATTTGTGGAACGTTAACACCGATCTTTAAAACTACACTGCAAACAAATACTTATTACATATGAATATTTTCAACAACTGTGTGTTCTACGCTTCTCTTTTCCCCAAAAGTAAAGTTAGCGTACCCATAGTTAATATTAAAAAGGAATGGCCATTTCCCTCTATTAACTATGGCGTACCGTAACGTATGATGCAATAAAATAAAACGCAAGCGCCGGTCACACATTATTGTTTTGATGTCGCTCGGTTCAGAATGGTTTTTATCTGATTCAAAGTAATGTTTTTTTTTTATCAGTTATGTTTCATGATTTATTATCAAAACACTCGGTTCTGAATGTTCACGGCTCGATTCAGAAATTATTTGTTTACCACTTGTCAACAAAGGTACAGAACCGTGTGAAGTAATAAATTTCACGTCGGGAAACAGTCATTTATACCGCCAGACTTCACACCGCCAGCTCACTCTCAGTTCTTCCGAAAAAAATATTACGAAGAAATTATTCATCTTATTAGTTCATAGCGCTATAAAAGAGTTTTCATTCACTGGGCACAAATAGACTTGCAAATGTTCAATGCGTGACAGACATAATGTTACTGCGTGACACAATCAAATTGGAAACTTTCGCTCGCAATTGACTCATGTTTAAAAAAATTAAACTTTGCTTTGTTTTCCAACCCCGTGTCTTTAGACGTGTTATCTTCGAAGTTTTCCGTGTCAAGGCAAGAAAGATTTGCGGGATACGGGAAAGTTTAAAAAAAACATTGCAATTTGCGACGTCGAGTAAAACGGAATTCGACCGAAACTTCAACGCGGGGCTGTCACATAATGTCGCGTAATGAAGTGAAATTTGACTACGGTAGTTTCAGAATTTGCATATTTTAAAATTACGCAGTGAAGACCGTACAATACAAGCGCCTTTCCCTCGAAAACCGTTTCCAATGCATAGTCTATTTCACTCATAGAACCCAAAAGATTAAAAGAAAATACTTTCTTCTTTCACGAAAAGCAATTTACCTTTAAATAAAACATAAACAAGCAACAGAAAGTCTGCGAACACGCGCGCGAAAGGTTTTATCAGCGGTTTGTTTACATTCCACAAGATTGTAATCAGTTCTTTCTCGAACCCTCAATTTCTCGAACCTCCTGATAACTCGACCCTTGTATTTGCTTGCCGCTTGTCAACAAAGGTACAGAATCCTGTGAAGTAATAATTTCACGTCGGGAAACATAAAATTCCTTTAGCTTCCTTTAAAAGCAGGAAATAAATAAATTAGTCATTATAAAGGTATACCGCAAAGACTTCACGCCGCCAGCTCACTCTCGTCTGGATGTCTCACCGTTAGAAAATAAACTTTAATAGCTACTTAGTTCTTCAGAAAAAATATTACGAGGAAATTATTACACTTATTAGTTCATAGAACTATGAAAGAGTTTTCATTCACTGGGCATGAATAGACTTGCAAATGTTCAATGCGTGACAGACATAATGTTACGTGACAATCAAATTGGAAACTTTCGCTCGCATTACTCATGTTTAAAAAAGTAAACTTTACTTGGTTTTCCAACGCCGTGTCTTTAGACATATGTTATTTTAGAAGTTTTCCCTGTCAAGATAAGAAAGATTTGCGATACCTGGATGATCGAAAATGACGCGAAATTTGACAACGGCAGTTTCAGAATTTGCATATTTTAAAATTACGCAGTGAATGAAGACTGACAATACAAGCGCCTTTCCTTCGAAAAACGTTTTCAATGCATAGTCTATTTCACTCATAGAACCCGAAAGATTAAAAGAAAATAATAATTTCTTCTTTCACGAAAAGCAATTTACCTTTAAATAAAACTTAAATCTGCAAAAAAAGTCCGCGAACACGCACGTTAAAGTTTGTTTACATTCCACAAGATTGTAATCACTAATCAGTGCGTAAAATACAGTGGAACTTCGATTTCTCGAACCCTCTGTTTGTCAAACCTCCCGATAACTCGAACCAAAAGCCGTTTCCCTTGCATTTCCTTCACTCAAACCCTATAATTTTACTCCCGATTTCTCGAAACTCCCGCAAACTCGAACCAATTGATGGCTTGATTAATAAATATTGATTGATTATCGATTAGTTTACACCATAGATACCATATAGACATAGTGAATGTAATCTCCCTAAACCATTCAAATACCCCAGAGTTACACTTCGTTCCACTCTGTGCTAAAAATGACATTTCTGTCTTGATGATGATTTTTTTGCTGTAGTATTTTATGAAGTGATGGAACTATATTTTTAGTCATTTTCTAATATGGTTTGAATTCAACTTACCCAAACCCCTTCAACCCGTAATTTTACTCATGTTACGGAAATTGTCAAGCAGAACCCGTAACTTCAACATTACCTTGAAAAAGCACTGAAACCTGGTCATTTGTGAAATGAACATTAAATAACTACTTCACAAGTAATAGTTAAGAAATATCTAATTATGTTCTTACACTGCACATCTATGTCCACCACTGTAGATGCCTGTCCACAAGTGTTGTTTGCAATGCACCTGTATTCTCCAGCTTGAGCTCTGGTGATGTCAGTGATGTTTATTGGATTTCCCTCAATGAAGTGACCACTTGTGACGTTTTTCCAGGTAACAGTTGGACCAGGAAAGCCTGTCCCATTACAGTACACTTCAACATTGTTATTTTTACCTTCCGTCTTAACGATTTTATTTTCCGCCGGTTCCACATGTACAGATGCTGGGACTGAAAAAAAAAAAAAAAAAATCTAAATTATTTACAAATACTACTAACAGTACGAGATGTGCCGTAAAATCCTGGTTATGAGGGGGTGGGAGCTTACAAAATTTAATGTTTCAGAATGAGCTGATAAGAAACAAGTTGATGCAGCAATATTAAGATACGTTTCCATTTACTGGTCTTTTAAAACGTCTTTTAAGTCAGTCAATAAATAAATTTGGAACAACAACAAACTGGAACAAAACAAAATGGAAGAAAGAAAATTAATATGGTCTACAGTTCAACAATTTCTTTCAGGACATTTACAGTGAGGAAATAAAGAAAAGTAGGGATCGCGCGAGCTTTCTGCTTATATCCAGGGGGTGGGGTTGGGGTGAATATTATTTTTGTTAGCTATGAGATGGACCAGAAGCTTATCACCGGTGATTAGTTTCTGGATGGACCTATAGCTGGGAGGGGAGGGCTTATAACTGGGATTTTACAGTATTGTATTATCTCTAGTTTTGTGCTTGATTATATTACATAGATTACAAATAACTATATTTCTAAAGCACAAAGTAACTATGCACTAACAGTGTTTCTTCTATGACTCACAGGATACTTGAAATAGCTTATTAGTTCATGTAAGTATAAAATTGCAATATAGTTATACAAGCTCACCACCAACAGTCAAGATAGTATCACTGCTTCTTCCAGTCCCTTCAAGAACAGAATTGTTAGCCTCGCATCTGAAGACAAACTGACCAGCAGTATCCATTTTCTTTATAACTGTTCTTGATCCAATCACACTACCATTTTCGTACAACAAATAAGTGTGTACTGGTGGGTTAGCTTCGAATTCAGCAGTGCATGTAAAGTTTATAATAATTCCTGTACAGACTTTGCTTGTTATATTTGTGCTTAGACGGACATTTTTAGGTGGATCTGCATGAAACACAGAAAAAAAACAATTTCATTTTTTTGTCAACAACCTTTGTTGCATATAAAAGTTTGTCATTCTTGCTTCTGTACCAACTGCATTTAGAGATAAACTGATGATCTGGCTTAACCAAGCCTAACCTCTCAGAATTGAGAACATCACACCAACCAGTATTTCTTAGATAGAACATCATTTAAAAAGCTAAAACAGTATGACACCTTATGTAACATGGTTCCAGAAAATATCCATACATCCACCACAGAAGGAACTTAGGACACCCCACCCCCTCCTTCCCACACACCCATCTGAATTTTCCTCAATAAAATAAATCCTTAAGGTGGCCCGCGGTTATTTATTGGAGCGGAGGTTCCCTTTTTTAAAACTACTTTTCGGCAGGAAAGCGTCAGCCGATTTCTCTAATTTTTGATATTCAAAATAAGGAATCTTTCAATTTTAGAAGGCTTTTAATTTTAGGGCAAACGAAATTTAAGATTTAGAGATACAAGCGCTATTAGAAAACCTGGTTTTTTACGAAATCGCGAATATTTTCATAAAACGAAGATAGATTTTTTTCTAATTACGTTCAATAAGTTCCAAGACTTCAATGTTTACTGTGAGCAAGTTTCCACAAAATCGGCTGCATAGAAATTGCTGCACAGTTCACTGCTGAATTTTAGCTTCAAAATAATATGCTCGTGTATTTGCTTCATCTGTTGCAAGAACGCTTCAATAATGCTAAGATCGCACCTATTGTTAGAATGCTTGATACCACCTAAACCTTTGCTGAATAATCGGAAAAGATCGGAAATTCCCAGTAAAAGTTATAAGCAAATGAAGAACAAGATGTTTATAGTGCGTAATTTGTGAATTTCAAAATATTCACGTTTGTTCAACTTGTGAAAAAACTACCGATTTGTTTTCCGTAATTGTTAAGTATGATAAAATCCAGCATATATAAAAACGACCTCGCCTAGTTTTGGGCGTGTAGCCTCGACGAAGCTCAGCGAATTAAGTCGTCAAGTTAGCTACTTCATGTCCTCCATTTTACCAATGCTTTGAAAACCCCTCGTCTTCCGTAAATTATTCAAATTCAAATTTGCCGCGTTGTGGGATTTATTTTGCACTTGGGAATTTTACGGATCATCGAAAATTTAAATGATAATGAACGATCAATGACATTCCAAGGAAATTTTCGATGATCCGTAATTCCCAAGTGACAAATAAATTCCAGAACGCGGCAAGTTTGAATAATTTACGGAACACGAGGGTTTTTCCTAGCATTTGTAAAATGGAAGACATGAAGCAGCTAAATTGACGAGCCAAATTCTCCGAGCTTCTTCGACGCTACACGCCTGAAACAAGGTTAGGCCGTTTGTATATATGCTGTATTTTATCATACTTAGAAATAAGCGAAAACAAATCGGTAGTTTTTTCAAAAGTCGAACAAACTTGAATATCTTTAAATTCACAAATTACGCACATAAACATCTTGTCATTCATTCGCTTATAGCTTTTCCTTGGAGTTTCCGATCTTTTCCGATTATTCAGCAACGTTTTAGATAACATTAAGCTTTCCAATGATAGGTGCGATATAATAATTATTTTAGCGTTCTTGCAACAGCTGAAGAAATACACAAGCATATCATTTTGAAGTGAAAATTAAGCAGTGAACTGTGTAGCAATTTCTGTGCAGCCATTTTTGTGGAAACTTGCTCACAGTAAACCTTGAAGTCTTGGAACTTATTGAACGTAATAAGAAAAAAATCTATCTTGTTCATTTTTTGAAAATATTCGCGTTTTCTTAAAAAACAAAGTCTTTTAATAACGCTTGTATCTCTTTATAGTTTATTCCGATTGCCCTAAAATTAAAAGCCTTCTATAATTTGAAGATTCCTTGTTTAGATTACCAAAAATTACAGAAATCGGTTAACGCTTTCATGCGGAAAATTAGTTTTTTGAAAGGGAGCCTCCGCTCCAATAAATAACCGCGGGCCACCTTAAACAGTTTATTTTCACAAAATAATTGTATAATGTACATGCACAATTACAGATTCGTCACAATAATTATCATACAACACCAATACTGCGTTCACACCTGCTGAAACATGTTTAAAACATGTTTTAATTTGCATTTTCCCCGTAAGGTGTCCCTTTCAAACTGGTTCTATAATTTATGCAGTTTTATGGTACTCGTATTAAATCTCTATAATTACACTTTATATAAACCAAAAAATGAAGCTCGAACTTGCTGTTGTACTATTTCTGTTTAATCTCATGTTTAAGCCCATTGGGAACTTGCTTCCTTTCCACTTTCAGCCGTCATTATTAACATGCTTCGTCTGGCTTAGATCAAAGCCATAAATGTACCTTGTGAAGAACAGTGCTTTAATTTCAATCATGCTCAGAATAAATACACTGCATGATATGAACACTTTTCATAGAAATAAAAACATTCATGATTAGACTAAACATAGCAGTGTAGAAGCCGGCAGTTCAAAGTTAAGATGAAATTGATGAAACATACAGTTTGTAGGAGATTACATGGCCTTATGTTTAGCATGTTGGACTCTGGATCGAGAAGTCCAGTTTTGGGCATTGGCAGGCATTGGCATTGTCGGTTATGTTCTTGGGCAAGACACTTTACTCTTGCAGTGCCTCTCTCTCCACCCAGAGGAATAAATGGGAACCGGTGAATCTTCGGGCAACCTGACGAAAATGCTGGGGGTTACCTGCAATGGACTAGCATCACATCCATGATGCTATAGAAATCGCAGTTAAGCGCGGCCTAATAAGCTACCAAGGCTTGTAGACAGATGTTTAATACAGTTTGCAGCTGAAGGTTTAAACTTTTGAACAGTACATGTTGAAGCATACATTTTATAATGTACATGTACTTGAAAGTGATAGCCAGTAGGAGTTACTTTAACAATGAAAATAATTTAAAAAATATTAAAACTCCTGACAAACTCAACTGGTGATGTAAAGCCTGTTTAGATGCACCTTATTGCATAGAAAGAAACATTTAAAAAGTTGGTATTAATTTTAGTAGTGATTTTTTAGCAATGTTTGCTACTGTGGTTACAAAACACTCAATGTCGATGCCTCCAACCTCTAGCATCCTGGAATCTCTTAACCCCCTACCCTTTAAAAATTCCCATTTTCTTTTGTGGGGCTATGAATATTTCCTGGAACTGCACAATAATATACTATTGAGTCTACGGCATAAATAATAAAAGCTATAAATTAAGGGAGAAATTTAAAACAGTTACATGTATGGCCACACTTCTTCAGCTAATTGAAGTTAGTAAACCTTGAATGTAAGTAATGTTCTTACACTGCACATCTATGTCCACCACTGTAGATTCCTCTCCACAAGTGTTGTTTGCAGTGCAACTGTATTCTCCAGCTTGAGCTCTGCTGATGTTAGTGATGTTTAACCAATTTCCCTCAATGGGGACACCAGTCTTGACGTTTTTCCAGATAACAGTTGGATCAGGAATGCCAGTCACGTTACAATACACTTCAACACTGTCACCTTCCTTCTTAACAATTTTATCCTCCACTTGTTTCATAGATAGTGGAACTAGAAGAAAATAATGTGAAAAGGTTTATTTTACATGCAGTTGACGTTTTCAAAACAAGCAATACAAATGAACATGTAAACCTGACTGAGGCAAATGAGGCAAACATAAGCAATTCATTTCCAAGCTCTATGAGAAAATAAGCAAAAGGAAACCATTCTGCACCAAAGAATATAATTAACAATTTGTATGATTTAAAAATTGCATTCAGTCCTGCCTGGAAAATTCCACAAAAAGTACTGAGACTAGTAGGCCTACAAAGATATTCTCATATTGTTATTTTGCAATGATCAAAAGAAAACTAAGGAAGATCATTTAAAACTTATTCTGCTATTGTTTCAGTTGTACAGGTATATGGCAATGAACTTGTGTTGCTACAAAAAACGTGCAGGGAAGCAGGGATGGGGCAGTGGTCAGAACACTCGCCTCCCACCAATACGGTTGGGTCAGAGTCATATGTACATGTAGGTTGAGTTTGTTGTTGGTTCTCATCCTTGCTCCGAGGATTTTTCACCGGGTACTCTGGTTTACCTGCCTCCAAAAAAAATATTTTTAAATTCCAATTTGATCTGGAAACAGGGAAGAGAAGAGCTGAAGTTTATATTTATTTTATTTTTATTTTATTATTTAAAACTTACCATTCACAGTCAGAGTGACATTGTTTGTGCTGGTTACGTTTCCCACAAGTTGATATGCCACACAATTGTAAATAACTTTTCCTTCTCTTGAAATCTTCTCTATCCATGTTCCACTCTTGCTAGAACTGAACACTTTTCCATCCTCGAAGAGCAGATAGTTATAAACTGGTGGATTGGCTTCAGATGAGATGCAAGTGAAATTCACCCACAAATCAGAACAGTCTTTGCTCTCAGTTGTGTTAGTTACCAAAGTGACAATATCTGGTTTATCTGTAGAAAAGTATAATTTCACGTTAGTATGACTGCGTGCATGATATATGTAATGATATTGAGCCACTAAAAATGCAACACTAATTTGCCAATTAGATTAAGTTTTTTAGAATAACAAAGACTTCTGTTGCTTCCTTGTCACTCAGACATATGACGGTCAACAACCATCCAGGAAGCATCAAAGCCAGTGAAATTTGGCTGTTTCCATGGGAAACAAAACATTTAAGGTGGCTGAACACAGTTTACAAACTTTGGAGTATCTGTGCTTTATTTTGCTTTCACCCCAGACTTGGGATCAGGGGGGGAAGTTCATGCCCCAAAGTTTATTTTTTGAGGTATTTTTAACCCTGAAAACTGAGATTTTGTTAACTAATTCTCTCAAAATGCAAAAGACTGGTTAAAATTCTGCTGACATCCTGGTATGATATCATCCTTCCACTCTACAAAACTGGCAATGGATTTTCCCCAGTTTGTCCCCAGGGGGCCCCCTGGCCCCCTGCCCTTTGTAAGGGGGAACCGCCTTTTTTAAAAACTGAAAATGAGACATCTTTGGCTAAAATAAAATCAAACTGGTATTCATATTTTTATCAAATTTGAAGTTCGAAATGAATATTTCGTCCTCCCCACATAATTTACAATTCATACCCACGGCAAAATGTTAATTTTCCATCATTTCAAATGCCCACTTTCTGGGGCTTAAATAATACTATTTGTAGCAACTTACCACTACACTGTTTCTCTGTCATCGATAATTTGAAAATATTTCACTTTTACAGCAATTACATTTAAGCAACTTCAGAAAAAAAAATGTTTTGAATAGCACATCCACTGGTGAAACTGTTAATTTATGCAAATAATACCACTCAAGTTACTGGCCAAAAAAATATAAAACTGAGTTGTGTAGTCCATTAAACCACAGAAATAAAACTTATAATAAACAATTGATGTTTTGCATACCATTTATTAAGTAGTAACTTCAAGAACCATCTCAGAGGCAACAAGGAATCACGCCGAATATTATAATTCATCGATGCTTTCGTTATGCCCAGATAATCAATGCCACCATGTTGACACTATAGTTCTCGTCAGTTGGATCAGCCCCAAATGGTTTCTTTTACACTGGAAATATTATCTGGAATTTGCTGCAGCTGCTAATTATCCACAAAATACTACAAACAGCTGATCGATGCTGTCACCGCCATGTTGGATCACTTCTTGTCAGGCTGTGATGAATGCTTTACAGGCAACCTCCTTGTTCTTTTAGAAATGTCCAATCTCTTGAGCTCTACAATTCTCAGCTATAAATCCTGAGTTAAATATCAGTTAGCGGCTATATATAAATCCTTTTGAAGTATCACTGTTTGGTTGTATAAAACTCCAAATACGCCGGGACCAGATGTGTTTATTTTTATGATGTCCGCTGACCGAAAAAGGTAAACATTCGTCCCGGCTTATTTGGACTTTACAACCAAACAGAGATACTTCAAAAGTATTTATGTAGCTGACTGATTTATAACTCAGGATTTATAGCTGAGAAGTGTGGAGCTCGAGAGATCAGAAGTTTCTAAAAGAACAAGGAGGTTGCCTGTAAGGCATTCATCAAAATTTTAACCAGTTTTTTTGCATTTTGAGAGAAATTATTAGTTAACAAAATCTCAGTTTTCAGGGTTAAAAATACCTCAAAAAATACACTATTGGCAATGAACTTCCCCCCCTGATCCCAAGTCTAGGTTAGTGCAGGAATTGAAAAAATACCATCATGAATGTTTCCACCCCAAGGGCTAACTACACACAAAATATGAAGGGAACTTTATTTTGACCATTTCCAATTTGGCTCCATCCTTATAGCGACATTCGTTCTTAAGAAATCGTCGCATATCCGAAAGGACAGTTATAGTGTCACAAATCAAATGCATGACTGTACATATTCTCCAGGAAAATGGTGGAAACTTTTCAAAAGCCTCACACAATAAACAGCTTAGTGTCCATTGTTTCCTGTTGTGAAGCAGAAGTGCATATATCCTGACGGTTTCGTAACAAAACATTGCAAAAGGGGTTTATAATTACCTGTAGCAGACATTTCCGATGTGTTTTGGGACGATTTTGTGTGATTTGAGAATTATTAATACAATTACCTAGTATCAGCAAACCCAGAAATGAACTCGTACATGTACCACTGGATTTAATAACCACAAGGATCAATTCATTCCATTGGGTAATCATACACCGGATGGTGCAAGTAGATTGCCAATTTCTTAATCTTGTACATGATTGTATATTTAATTAAGTTATGTACATAATATGTCACTGAAAACATTTTCAATGCATAGTTTATTTCATGAATAGAAACCAAAACGATTATTGAAAGTAATTTCAACAATTTTTCTTACTATGCTCCTGCAACATCGGAGATCATTCTTGTTTTTCACCATGACAAAAAAACTTTTTAACATGATCATAATAAACGATGTATGTATAACAAGATGGGGTTGGAAGTAACCAAGTAAAGTTTATTTTTAACATGAAAGTGAAAGTTTCCAATATTTATTAATTAAGCGGCGAGAAGTTTGGTGATGTTCATACAATTCATCAAACATTCTGTCGCACATTGAACATCATTGCAAGTCCATGAATGAAAAACTCCTTTATCTAGTGCCATGAATTGACGAAGAGTGGAATAACCTCATAATATTTTCTGTGAAGAACTGGATATTGAAAATATTTGTACGCTTTTGAACATTTTTTTTTACTTCAATTTGAAGGAAAATTAATCCCAAACAAAGTTTACACTGTACCTTATTGACTACAACATTGCACATATTAATTAAAACAAAGACGGTTTGCAATTAAACAATATTTCAAGAACTAGGAAAAATAAATTAACATGTTAAGAGCGAATGTTACCAACGGTCAGACATTTGGTGGCCACAGCCGAAAAATCAATTCTGCTCATATTCTCATGTTAGGTAGACCTTAATACGAAACAAATCACTGCATACTTTGTTTGGCTGAATATCGATTTATTTTTGAGAAAATCGATAATAACCGAATTCTGTCAAAATGCCGCTTTTGGAGCTCAAAATTTAAGGCAAATCTCGAAGCTTCGCATAGCAAAATGAAACATTCTAGGACAATAAAAACTACCAAATCTTAAAGAACGATACTGAAATATATGTTGAAAGCAATTTGAGCAATTTTTGTCTTTCTATTTACAAATTATAATTAAATTTGTCCGACCTACTTTTAACTCGATTAAAAATAGGTCAAAATTAACCTATTATTTAAGTATGTGCTACACAAAATAATTCATCGAAAATCTGGCTTTTAGAAGGCGAAGGGTGCTTCTTTTCGATCCCCAAAGGAATTTTTGGGGAAATGATTCAGTGCGATGAAATCAAATTTTAAAGTTGGATAAAATGCGCTGATTCAACGGATACCGAAGAGTCTCCTAAATTAGTTCAATGTGCACATACACGCAAAACTTTAATTGTTTCGCAGTTTTATACATTCAATCTACAACTAATTTAACATAAAACCTCTAACCTTTATGTTGTTGTATCAAAGAAGAGGGCTATAGTCCTGTAGTTGTTGCTTCCTTCGCGATAATTGCAGCTCACTGAAAGATGACCAGCACGCCATGTTTGTTTAGTTAAGCCGTACTTTGGACGTGTTTGATGAGAAGATTCTCTGTTTCCATTTTCGTTCAACAGAGCAGGCTTCAAGTACTTTCCGCAAAAAAGTCTTTGTTTAACCATTAGTTTTGAACTGAACAGCAAACCAAATGCGTTAATTCAGTGTCTTGTAGCTTCTTGTGGAATTAATTAAGTCAGAACGGGATTCAACTGAAATCGACAACTAACTACATGTAACGCAAGAAAGGAACCGGAAGTTATTTTTTATGAGGGATGGCTGGAAGAGAAGAGGGCGGGGGTATACAATATAAAAGCCTTTTTTCATTTATAGTTTCTTGTTTTATTTTTAATCTTTATAAATCGCATAAGCGATGCATTTCTTTTTTGACTTGCACATGTGATTGCCGGCTTGCATGTAATTCACCGCTCGCATATACAAGAATGGCTTCTTGCTTGTTAATTATTTATTTCACACTCAGCCATACGTGTGTCAGCAGTGAGTGAACTAGGTTGTGTAATGACAACGGCTAAACTGATCAATTGTCTGTAATGCAAGCTACTAGAGGTCTGGTCCAACCTGGTCGATCGCACAATTTTACAACCACACCTGCCAACTAATTCTTGTAGAATACCCATTTATTATATGCGGGCAAACTGGTCCACGATCAAAAGTAGACCCTGAGCTGTCCGAAGTTCCAATACGGAAGGCTAAGAGGGACCGTTGACGAACTCATTTCACCGAATTCCTTTTTGAAACATTGAACAAAATAAAACTGTTCTATATAAAGTAGAAACATTTTTCCTTATGTCTGGCAGCAATTTTGGTTAATTTTTTCGTTTTAAAAAAGCCATTGTACTAAAAACTTTATTGAACTAGCTTGTTCGGTTCGTATTGGGGAATATTGGTCGAGTTTTTTTTTTGCCAGTTTATGGACCTCTCTTGACCTCAACAAATATTTCCCCAATATTCGGTTGATGTCTTTCTACTTCTTCATCGCCAGATTTGTTTGTGCTGTAAGTACTTTTCACTACTGAGCGAGAAAAAAATCCAGCTATTTGCAAAGGTGTGACTGAGGAAGTCGCCCTTGTCAATGATACTCAGTAGAGTCTTCGCTGTGCTTCGCTCTTCGCATTGCTTTCCATATACTCGTAGGATCAGCCCTTTGTCCAATGCGTTCTCCAGCTTGGAAACCGTGCTTCAGTATCGTAGCCACAGTGAGGTTCTTTCTTGTTAGTGCTACTGACTTTAGAGCCCATCCCATCGGTAGCACTGGGTCATCATCCTCCAACAATATCAGTCTGTATCTTCAACCCCACCCTCTTCCAGCACCCATCAAAAAATAACCTCCGGTCCAGACTCGTACCCAATCGCTATTTATATGTTTTTGGGATGAGAGAAGATTGGATACGGGAGTGGATTGAGGCGCGCGGGGGGTTATGGGCTAATTTTCCCTCGTCCCCTTTCATGATTCCCCGCGCTCCTCAACCACTCTCGTATCCAATCTTCTCTCATCCCAGAAACATATAAATAGCGACTGGGTACGAGTCTGCCTCCGGAAGTTAAGAACGTATCTGTGCGGAAAAGTACTGAAATAGCTCAATATATGAAGGGGTCTTGGTCTTTGACTAAGTGCAACCAGACTAAAGCTAGATTATTGGGAAAATATAAAAATGATATTACAACTTTATTGAAAGTTATGGCTGGCTTACAAGGCAGATAATATACAACTTGAAATACACCCAATTTCGGCCTGGGATTAGTTGGGGGTTTTCAGGTTTCGGGAGAACAAGTTGAATTCAGTCAGTCAGATTGATGACTGTGATCACAATAACGACCCCAACAACCAGGCATTATTCCTGGTCATGAAAGTTTTTCAAAGTGGATCATATGGCCTTAGTTGAGATACTTTCAGATAAAGCAGAGCATTTCTCGCTTACAGCAGGGCGCTGGAAAGGATGGATGGTGAAACGCGCACTGCGATCTTGTGCGATGTTTTATGCGGAGCGAGACTGGGTCGAGCGCGCTCGAGAGCGCTCGAGTTCAAAACATGTCGGCAAATGAAGTTCAATAGCAGATGAAGAAAATGGATTGCTACAAGAGAACGGTACGAGATTTCCACTTAGTTTTTGTACAATGAACATGTCAACATGTTGGTAAAGCTGTAAGCAATAAAGAATGGGTTCAATATGTAAAATCAACAACGATTTTATTTAAAATAAGTCGAGCTGCTTCGAAACGCATTGCTCTTTAAGTGTGGGCGCGAAAAGACAGACGTTAATTACCTGCGATCTAAACCAAACAAAACGTTAATTTTCGGCGTATGCATAGAGTAAGCTTCGCTTTTTCATTGGTGTAAATTTCATTTTGAACTTTTTTGAACTTTTTAGTTACACGCTATAGACGTCAGTGCACTGTTGTTCTCTCCATAATGCGGTGAATTTGGTCATTTGACGTTGTTTTTGTAGAGAACGGCTAAGAAATGTACCAATATGTAAAACACAAATGCAGAGCCATTGTACTGC
Organism: Desmophyllum pertusum; assembly: GCA_029204205.1. Classification (NCBI taxonomy): domain Eukaryota; kingdom Metazoa; phylum Cnidaria; class Anthozoa; order Scleractinia; family Caryophylliidae; genus Desmophyllum; species Desmophyllum pertusum. The sequence continues at coordinate 3,556,459 of MU825400.1, forward strand.
TAATTAAACCTTCTTAGCCGTCTGGCCTTTGAACTCGAGCGCTCTCGACCCAGTCTCGCTCCGCATCAAACATCGCACAAGATCGCAGTGCGCGTTTCACCGCACATGCTTTCCAGCACCCTGCTAACAGTTTCCACTGCAATTCAGTGTACTGAATTTATTATTCTCATTTTCCTCCTTCTACAGTACTGCGGATTTTCAGTTTTTAATTCCCAATGTCAGAAAATATGCGCTTATGCGATAAACGTTCACCTAATAGATTAAAAATAAAACAAGAAACTATAAATGAAATAAGGCTTTTATATTATATTATAAATTATTATTAACAAGCAAGAAGCCATTCTTGTATATGCGAGCAGCGAATTACATGCAAGCCGGCAATCACATGTGCAAGTCAAAAAAGAAATGCATCATTTTGTTTTTTCCTCAAAACTGTCCTACACTAATGTCCAAATCCGGTGCCTCCTTACCCCCTTCCTAAACCCCCTCCTAAACGTACGTCCTGTGGACGTTAAGCGGGGAACTTGTGAATATGTTGATGGCCCGAGAGTTGACGGTGGAGGAGGCTATTATTCTCCCTCTATGTGACGGGACCAGGGCTATATCATTTAGTGGGGAAAAGTAAATACAGTAGCTCAATATATAAAGGGGTCTTGGTCTTTGACTATGTGCAACCGGACTAAAGCTACTATTATTGGAAAAATATAAAAATGATATTACAACTTTATTGAAAGTTATGGCTGGCTTACAAGGCAGATAATAATAATATACAACTTGAAATATACGCCATTTCGGCCTGGGATTGATTTGGGGTTTTTCAGGTTTCCGGAGAACAAGTTGAATTATTCCCAATGTCAGAAAATATGCGCTTATGCGATAAAGATTAAAAATAAAACAAGAAACTATAAATGAAATAAGGCTTTTATATTGTATACCCCACTCTCTTCTCTTCCAGCCATCCCTCATAAAAAATAACTTCCGGTTCCTTTCTTGCGTTACATGTAGTTGTCGATTTCAGTTGAAACCCGTTCTGACTTAATTAAATTCCACAAGAAGCTACAAGACAAGAATTAACGCATTTGGTTCGCTGTTCAGTTCAAAACCAATGGTTAAACAAAGACTTTTTTGCGGAAAGTACTTGAACCCTGCTCTTTTGAACGAAAATGGAAACAGAGAATCTTCTCATCAAACACGTCCAAAGTACGGCTTAACTAAACAAACATGGCGTGCTGGTCATCTTTCAGTGAGCTGCAATTATCGCGAAGGAAGCAACAACTACAGGACTATAGCCTTCTTCTTTGATACAACAACATAAAGGTTAGAGGTTTTATGTTAAATTAGTTGTAGGTTGAACGTATAAAACTGCGAAACAATTAAAGTTTTGCGTGTATGTGCACATTGAACTAATTAAAAAGACTTTTCGATATGCGTTGAATCAGCGCATTTTATCCAACTTTAAAATTTGACTACATCGCGCTGAATCATTTCCCCCAAAATCCTTTGGGAATCGAAAAGAAGCACCCTTCGCCTTCCAAAAGCCAGATTTTCGATGAATTATTTTGTGTAGCACATACTTAAATAATAGGTTAATTTTGACCTATTTTTAATCGAGTTAAAAGTAGGTCGGACAAATTTAATTATAATTTGTTAATAAAAATGCCAGAATGGCTCAAATGGCTATCAACATATCTTTCGATATCGATCTTCAAGATGTGGTAGTTTTTATTGTTCTAGAATGTTTTATTTCGTTACGCGAAGCTTCGAGATTTGCCTTAAATTTTGAGCTCCAAAAGCGGCATTTTGACCGAATTCGGTTATTATCGATTTTCTCGAAAATAAATCGATATTCAGCCAAACAAAGTATGCAGTGATTTGTTTCACATTAAGGTCTACCTAACATGAGAATATGAGCAGAATTGATTTTTCGGCTGTGGTCACAATATTTTGAAAATGTCTGACCGTTGGTAACATTCGCTCTTAAATGTATTTCCCGGCCTAGCCTACTCAGAGTACACATGTACAGTTTTTTCCTATACAGACCTCCTGGCTGGCAAATAAATTATAATAAATGAATGTGAACCTAAAAAACATTACTATACAAATCCAGGGGAACACCAATTTTGCCTAAAGGTACAACTCTTTTCCTTCAAAACAAGTTGATAAAATCCATTAAATCCCCCCTAAATCAATCAAAATCCACGTAAGCAAACATGTACATTGTAAAACTACATACAATTTTGTACTTTAAGCCTTTCCTTCCATATACAGTGGAAACCCGCTAATCCGACCACCAACGGCTACCAAAATCTGGTCATATTAACGGGGTGGTCGTATTAAAGTAATTAAATAAGGAAATGACCGACCAGACATTTGTTCGGGACAAAAGAAAGTGCATGGTCGTATTAACGAGCATGTATGGGAGAGTTAGCAGTTCTGTAAATACACTGTATCGATCTACACATAAAAACTTAATGCATAATAAAAACTTAATGCACATATACATGTAAACTGTACATGTACAGCTAGTACTTACATATAACATTCACTTTAATTTCGTGGCTTGGTGAATTTCCAACTCCATTGTAAGCTGTACAGCGGTATGTACCAGAAGCTGTTCTGTTGATGTTTGGAAAATCCCAAGTAGGTCCCTGAAACAGTACTTCACTATTACTATCATCCCCCAGCACTTTGGTCAAGGTGATGTTTGGTGTTGGATTACCAGTTGCTTCACAGACCAACTGCATGTTTGAGCCTTCACGTACAGTCTGGTTACCACTTACATTAGTTAGCTTGGCTGCAACTGAAAATAACAGTACAGGAGTTTGATTTACATGTACATGTATTACCATCAGCACAAAGTGGTTCCAACATACATTGTAAAATAATATACTTATATTTAATATATTCTTAACGAACTTGATCACTTTGGGTACAACAATAATTTTACAATTTTACTGTAAGTTATATGTTACAATTGAAAATTCTTAAATTGTAATGTACACTGTCCAAGTTACTTCTCTCTGAACATTGATGTCCAGATCGATCCTCTGCAGTTTGATACAGTGTTAGAACATTTTCTAGTATACATTAAACCAATTGTTAATTCTCAGTAATTATCACTCCAAAGAAACATCAACATACATGTAGTAGGACCATAACTTTTATCATGATATGGATAGTATTTAATTTCTTGTAAAATAATAGCAACCATAACAGTCTGTCAGTGCATGCATGTCCAACAAAATCCTACAAATCCTAATTTTGTATTATCAATGTTCCTCAATCCATCAATCTGGGGCGGGGATGATTTTTTAGTGCATCTGGTTAATATCATGTAATATTTGGAGGTCCTTGTGCGATCTTCGGGAATCTTTAGTGAGAGTAATTTTGCCCTCAACAAACAAAAATTAACAAAAAATGTCCCCTCTCTTAACGAATCAGAATTCAGTAATTTTTCCCTCTATGTTATTAGACAAGTATAAGTAAGTGCATGCGGCACAGTAAAATTTTAGGATTAATATAACACATGTTTTCAGAAAACACTTAGTGATATTAATCCATAATTTTACGAGGAATCATGCGATTACACCACGTGTGAGACTATTATTTCACTTTGAAAACCTAAAATTCCAAGTTAAAGGTGCACAAATGAAGGAACCTTGAAATAAACTTCATTTGAGGTTAATTTTCATTCAAATTGAAGCCAAGAAACGTGTTCAAAAGCATACATTAAAATATTGTAATTTCCAAGGTGTGAAATTGTGCATGTGTGCTATGCTCAATGATTTATTGTTATTCACGCTAAAAGCGAAAGTTTTGATTTTTGGCGACGGCTTTTGCAGTAATTTGATCAATCAATGGCTCCCTAACTCCAATACAATACAATACAATACAATACATTTATTTGCATTTCACTTTATACTTACAATTTTGTCATAAATCTATATTTAAAGTAATAAATAGTATAGTAATCTAATTGTATATGTAGGTTATTGGCCGGCCGGGAGGTCCGTATTGAGAAAAACTGTGCCCGTGGTCTTGAGTGCGGCCCGAGGCCGTTAGGCCGAGGGCCGTACTCAAGACCAAGTACTTCGTTTGAATTTGATAAAGAAATATTGAAATCTCAGGCTTGTTTTGCAAAATCTGTTTTTCACATGCGCTAGTACATGTAGCTCAGCAGAAGACTACCGAAGAAATAGCCCAAGTAACAAGAAACTCAGACGATTATTTTTTACACCACAAATATGTAATTACAGAAATGGAGACTAGAGCGGCATTTCATCACAAAAGCAGCTGAAACGAGAAGCTATTTCCATTTTCACAAAAACCATTCAAAGCCGCCGTCAAATCCTACGACAATCTTCAGCAATCTTCCATACTCTTGCCGTAAACAAATATCATGAAAAGCATTTTTCGAGCAAAACTGTTCCCAGTTACAGTCTTTACGTATACTACAATTTTATTTCACATGTTAAATCTAATTTTTTCCATTCGGTGGAAATTTGCAGTTTTCATTTTATGCGAAACCTTGACAAACGTCGCCTGCATTAGCTCTTTCAAAGCCGACGGCATAAAATTGATACGTGCCGAGAATTATAAACAGGAATACCGGTAGCCACAAAGTTATTTCTTGAATGAAAATTAACGGAAGATTTGTTTAGGAAAACAGAGAAACGAAAAGCAAACCATTAAAACGAAGGAATCGAGTCTAAACACGGTGAATTGTAATTTAAAACCCGCAAGTTTAAACGTGAAACTGATTTCCAAAAACGAACAACAAACTTGTAATGACTAAAACTAAATTATGTCGGTTAAAATCAAATGACTACTCGCCTTTTTGAAGAAATGCAAGTTCTTTAATTCCACTGCGTAGTTCCCCATTCACTTGACAACGATAAGAGAGCAAAATAATGCGAGATTTTAAAAACTTCTTTGTACCGACCTTCGCGCGTTGCTGAAATGGTCCAAGCAGGGCGCTAAAATGTTGGTTACCGTGACCGTGGTCAGAGATAGGAGAATACTGCCCGCTCCCGGAACCAATCAGATTGCAGGATTTGCAGGATACCGCCCGCTCGCGCACTGAGAAAACAATAAATATAAATAATTTAAATATAGTTGAAAATGTAAGGAAATGCCTAGGGCCTAAATGAACCGTTAGGTTTTCGGGTTAGACACTAGACAGTTAATGTTGTAATTTCACTCACAAACAAACACATAAATAGATAGCAGCAAAACAGCAAAAAAAAAGCGAAAAAAAAGAAGAAAAACAAATATGGCAATTGCCATGGCAAAGCACAAATTAAAGCATATATCTTCGCGCAGTAATAATAAGAAGAAGAAAGAAGAAGTCATTGCAGCACATTTACCATTTCGCTTTCAGAATCCATAAGTCTGTGAATACTGTAAACACCGGCGTATAAGCCACACTCGCAGATAAGCCGCACCCCGAGTTTAGAAGCTTGAATTTTGGAAAAAAATAAAACTAAAAATTCAGTCGAGTCTTTAAAAAAAAACTACCTTTGCTTCAATAAACATAAGTTAATAAAGATGAAAGCTATCAATCGTATCGAGTGTTCAAAGTTTGTAACAATTGTTTGTGTCGATGACGTTTTAATAGTTTCTTTTACTGAAATTTGAGTGAAAAAGAACACAGCTGAATATAACACACAAAGAACATTTCAGGCGCAACTATATAGACACAATTTAAATCTATCAAAACAACTTTTATTAGGTTTCACTTCATAATTTTACCTGTTGTATGTACTTTCATCTGTCTCTGCTCAACAGACTAAACATAAGCTAATTTCCCTTGGATTTACTGACTGCACTACACATATTAACTAAACTAACTACCTCAAAGTGATGTCAGCTGTTGACTTTGCATCAATTCCCACAGTATATATGCCACACTAAATGCCTTTCTTGAAATGTTGTACACATTTCTCCGTCAAAAACGTACAGCAACTTGAAATCGTGTCAAATTCAAAATGGCCGCCACACTCAAGTATGTGAGCCCGCAGCTTTGTGGTCAGTTGAAATGTGGTCCAACAGAGACTGGAACCGAGTGTAAAAAAGAGCGGGAGAAAAAAGCGGCTTGCAAGTGAATAGCCTGCGGAACAGGCGTTATTTTTTTGCATTTTTTAGGCGAGCGCGAGGCAAGCGTGGAGCGCGAGTCACGTGCGACGGGAAGGTCGCGAAAAAATATAACGCCTGTACGCACACCATTGTTCGTGCTCTTCCGCCCCCAGACACACCCCCAAATCCCCAACCAATCACAGCGCAAGTGGCGCCAAAGCGAAGAAGGAATTCGAAGGATGCAAGCCGTTTGAAATCAGCCAACCAGCGCATCGCGGCCGTTAGCACCCTGCCCCGCACGTGATGTTTGAATCTGTCACGCCAGTAAATGTAAGTCGCTTCAGCTGCATTATCGGTTCGTTTTAAGGGAAATTTTCCCTCGGAGCGAAGCGAAAGATGTATTTTATTCTGCAGTACTTCATTGGTCTATCTGAATCGTATTTTCGCTTTCACTGTTAGCAAAATGCTTCTGTTGGAAGCGACGAAGCCAAGCGTGTCGGAAACAATTTGCTTCGAAATTTGCATACTTGACAGCTCGACCCGCATTCCTTTGGTCGTCGTGTCGGGCGCCGATCATACGCAGAAAGCTTCATGGAGCATTTCAGCATCGCTTTTTTCGGTCGAAATTGGAGGGATGAAAGCCAAACTCGGTCAAGACTTTAGATTTAAGTTGACTCTTAAATCTATACTAGTGAACCAAATCTCAACCGTCACAGTAAGTCTGTAGTTCGTGACCTGAATAATGTAAACACTGACCACTCAAAGGATGGTCCGCCTGTGATCACATGATATCAAGTAACCAATTGGATAGCAGCGTTCATAATATTATTTGAACGCTGGAAGAGCACGAAACAATGGTGTGCGTACAGGCGTTATATTTTTCGCGACCTTCCTGTCGTGCGTGACTCGCGCTCCACGCTCGCCTCGCACTCGCCTAAAAAACGCAAAAAAATAACGCCTGTTCCGCAGGCTAGCAAGTGAAATGAACCAATCAGCAATCAGCAAGCTGGGAAGAGGAAGCAAGGAGGCTAGTTTGCTGTCATTTCAAAGATGTCTTCTTTTATTCTCAGGTCATTTCTTGTTCATTTCAACTTTTCATAGTGATGCACATACAAATCACTGTCAACATTTCTTTTGATCCAAGGTAAGGTAATTCAGTTTAATCTAAGTTCAAGTGATGATTTGTCAGACAAGACCTGTCTTCAATGTCTTCAATGCTGCCATATATTAGGGAGCATCTCCAAATTGATATCGGAAATTTTGGCTTCCGATGTCAATATCGGCTTGTTCCGATTCCGATATCCTTAAGCGTGCAACTCAAGAATGTCCGATGTCAAGTTTCTGAACTCCAATCAAATCGGAGATCAATCGGAACGTTCAAATCGGTCAATCGGATAATTGAAAGAACGTGATGTTCCAGTGATTGACAGAAATATTTCAAACGTGCAACAAATTATATCTTTGTTATCAGAAGTACAGAACGTGACTGTTTTTATATTAATTAAAGTCCATGTCTCCACTTCAACATCTACATAGCCTACATCTATACACAAAATAGGCCCGCGAGGCGTGCTCATGGCTACTGCATTTTTTACTCAGAGAATGCGCATACATGTAGCCCATGAGCCGATTAAACGAAATGGGTTAGGGACTCTCACGATTTCAATCAGTAAGTTATATTTTTCTCTACCCAGCAGTCATGAATCCACATTATCCCTTTATAACATGTATACTAGACATACTAGATATAAACATTTCCACGCCAATGGCTTTCGTTAACTCTCACCAGACCTCTCAATTGATAATATAGGTCAAGACTTCGTTCTCCGAGTTGTCGCCGTTGAGGATAGTGCAGCAACTTTGTTGGTTTTGTTATTTTTTTCTTTGGTGTATTGCATTTGATAACCCTAGCCCTAAGGCAACATCTCTTGCTTTGGCTAACCACACTAAAATAATCAGGCCCGTAGGGCGAGGGATGCGACAGGTGCGTCCGTGGACCGATGGCTGAAAATAAAGTGAATGAAAAGCTCTAATTCGCTAACTGGTGTAGTCTGCAAATGAAGCCTGAATCAACGAAGATAACATCGAAGGTCCGCCATTTGTAGATTTGCTGGGTGACATATTAAATTTTGGACCAGATCTTGAGATTCTATAAGCTGAATTTAACGTTAACGATAAATTCGACCTAAAACCCTCATACGGAATTTTAATCCCCAGGCTCTATCAAAATGAGAGAAGACTGGGTACCCCAATAATGAACTGCAAAAGGGCTCAGCATGTGTGTCAATATTGGATAAAATGGACCGAACAGAGCCAGAGGTCACAGAAGAGCGAAATAGAAAGGCCGCAGCAAAATCCTGTCAATCGATAGATACATTTGTCCGTAAATTGTAAATAATTTAATTACATGTCACATAAAGTTTCTTGCAATTGTTTGTCATTAATCCATTTTGAATTTAAAGAAGCTTTACAACTGCTGCTTACTAGTTTAGCCTTTTGGGTTAGAAAAAAATCGTTAAAAATCGTCTGGAACAGGGTATCTTTTTTAACATTTAGTCTGGAACAGGGTCGCAAAATTAGCGTTTTGTAGTCGGTACAGGTTAAGGGGTTTTATAGTCCAGCGGCACACCCCTACCCAAATTTTTTTTGGGAGTACCGCCCTCCCCGGGCTTCGATCCTCGCGCGTGACGTGACTCTGCTCATATCCTAGCTAACTGAACTGGGTAATTACAGTACACTGCACGATTCACGTTTAACGTAACAAATTTATTAGGTCACTTTTAGCAACACTTATACCTGCCAACTCTCACACCTTAAGCGTGATTCTCACGCCTGTCGGTCGAAAACTTCGATCTCACGCCCGCTCACGCCTACGGACCAATTTCTCACGCCTGGCTGAAAAATTGGAGCTATTACAGCATTAACTGACACACTTTCGACAAATATGTAAACTTGAACCAATACGAGGAAATATTGACCTATAAATAACACAATATGTCATGTTTGAATCCTTCAAACCGTGTCTGAACACATTGTAGAACTGGATACGAACACTTCGTTAACGTTCGGAAATCTTCGATTCATCTTCGGAAATCTCCGGATGTCTTCGGCAACGGTCGGAAATCGTCGGATCGTCTTCGGAAATAAAAGACAAAAATCTCAAACATTTGACTCAGGAAAAGTTGGCAGGTATAAATTTACACTGCTCTCGTAAACTAGCTCGCCGACTTGTCAGTTGCGGACAACAAACTCTGTTCAGTTTATTTACCTTCATGTCATTTTGATCAGTACATCTAACAAGACTTGAAACCCAAGCTAATTTGAATACAATCACCCACTGTTTTCTTAAAACAACGGAAACTGTGCTCAAATGAGATGATCTTATCTTTCGTCTACAAACCAAGCAGATAAGTTCGTCTTTAATTTTAGAAGATATTTTCATATTAAAATCATTCCTCGTTTCGAAAAAAAATTAACACACTTAACAATAGTAGATCTAAAATCCATTTTCTAATATCATTTTGTCACGATGTCCAACGTCAGACTCCCGAAAGCGCGGTGAATTAATTTTCTGCAATCCAGCACGCGGCTTTGATCTTTGTCACAACAGCATTCGCAGCATTCATGCTGACATAACAAAATTCTCAAATCACTCATCACTCATACTCTTCTGATTGTCGTCATACTGTAATATCTTTGTTTACACAGCAGCATTCGCGCTGACATAACAGAATCTAAAAATAAATTGCACATCAGCCTTTCAACAACTGGAGCTCTGAAAGATTTTCAAAGAGTTGTAAATTCACGCTAGCATAACAAAATTATTTGGTCCCTCAGCAATACTTTCTTCTCTGACTTCACCCCTCGCGCGCGCGTGTGACTAAATGAGTAAATAATAAATAAATAAAATAAATAAATAAAATAAGTGACCCTCCATAGGAAAAGGGGGCTTAAGGTGATTTTTTACAAACGCATTTAAACGCAGCGTTTGAAATACTTTTCAAACGCATTTCAAATTATTTCAAATGCATTTCAAATGTGTTTCAAACGGTTTCAAACTGAAGGCGTTTCAAACAGAAGAAACGCGTTTCATTGCGTTTGAAACACAAAAATAATTAATTAAGATGTGCATAATTATTTTCATTACAGAGGTTAACGGCCATACGCCGGCCAAATTTATAACAGAGCCGGACAACTAGGGTCTTTTTTGTAGGGAAGCTCGCGCACGAACTATTAGACGAATGAATAGAAAAAACTTTTGCAGAACCGGTTCAAGCGTGATGGAAAACAAGTCTAATAAATGCTAAAAGCGGGAACTTTATAGCTTTAGCTCAAAAATAGTATCCGATATACGGATAGCTTCGAAGGGGCAGCTCATAATCATGGATTAAACGTAAACAAAATATTAAGAATCGATGACGTGTAAAGTTTCTAAAATTATAAAGTTCATTCGTAAATCTTGTATGCATCATCGACGGTCGTAGCCTAATTTACATTCCGTAGATTATTATCTGTTCTCTGGATCATGCTGGATACATGACGCACGCAATAAAAAACTGCTAACAGCTAGTAGAATTAACACAAAAAAAATCCATAGAGTGCATTAACTGAAAAATTGAAACAGAACTACAAACGTATGTAAAAATCGACCGCCATTTCCTTCATTCAAGATACAAAAGAATGTCGCGCTTTTGTGAACAGATGATCGGCGGACTGATTAAACTAAAGATAACACTGACGTCTTCGACCCGCAAGAGTTACAAGTATGAATACAGGGCTAGAGGAGTTAATACATTGAGGTAAATTGTTGTAACATTACAGGAAAGAAAACGAGGAGTTATCGTACTGTGTTGGTTTCACTTGGAATCGAGGCATAGAACTGATGAGCCTCCGTGACAAACGTCAGTGTTGCGTGCGTTATGCTCGATCTGCGGTTAGAAGTCTTGTCTGCTGTCGATGTCATGTCAAGCCTTCTCCGAGCGTTTCTGTTTTAGGTGCACGCTCAATGCATTGCAAAGTGTTTGAAAAAACGTTGCAAGATCGTCAATTTATACACATGTAATGATGTTTATACTGTGTACGTGCTCGCTTACACGTTTTTAGAACAAGAAATACACCTGAACATTCCTGTTATCTTTCTTGATATCTTTCGCATTTATACACGTAAACATGCTTTTAGAACGAGGTTATTCCCCAGGATTATTCCAGCGTCTTTAGAACACTTTTACGCGCTGTTCTCTTATTAAACAAATTAATTACTAGGTACATGATGTAGGCGAGTTGACTTCAGTGTGGCTTCGCATACGGAACTTGATTGACTTTGTCCAAATATTGTACGAAAACCGAGTGGAAGGTTTTCGATGGTTGCGACTCAGATGAAGCTTAAATCAACGGAGACGACGCTCCAAGAATACTAATTCATGCATTGGAATGTGGTACGATCTTGAATTCATACTCGAAAGGAAAGGTAATTACAGAATTACAGGAGTTGACAAATAATGTCATAGCTTAATTGTTCACGCATCATATTTGTTGACATTTCCGTTAATTTTGAGAATACTGCTATGCACTCTATAAAAACTTTCTTGTTGTTTATTTTATTGATCGACCTAACCCCAGTAACGATGGAATATTACTGAACTTTTAATCAAAAGTAAAAAGTGTGACTGCACCACCGTGATTTATCTAGCTTTTTTAAATTTCATTAACGACGCCTGAAGTTACCGTTTACCATCTTCAGTCCAGCATTTGTTGTGTTGTCGAATAATTATGCTTCAGTGGTAATAATAATGCAGGTTGTTGGCAGATGGGCGTTTCAAATGCGTTTCTCCACGTTTCAAACGCTGAAAAAAGTAAACGTTTCTAACACTGTTTGAAATGTGTTTCAAACGGGTTTCAAATTATTTCAAACGGGTTTCAAATGCGTTTCAAATATAAACGCCTTGAAACGCTGATGCGATAAGCCCCCTTTTCCTATGGAGGGTCACACGAATACACGTCACACGACAACCTTTTACCTGTAGAAATTTCATTTATCTCTTCAGTTATCAATTGCTCGTTTTAAACAACTGAAGCTGTGCCGGAATGATTTTCAAAAATTCTGCTCCAGTAAACTAGCTCGCCGTCTTCTTTTCGCGGCTTCACCCCTCGCGCGTGAGGCTTAAACGTAAGGCCCCGGCCGCACTAGGCTGACAAAATTTGTTTGGCGCTACCAAAATATACTACAAATTTTGTCTCCGCCAAATTTTCATTTTGATAAACGCGTACACACTTGAAAACCAAAAATCATGACAAATTTTTCGCGAACCACAACATATCAATCACGTAGAAACCGAAAACCTCTGTTGTTGCTGTGAAATTTTGCATTCAACTCCTCGACAATCTTTTAAAACCAGTACTTTCTAAAGTTTTTACTCTCCTGCCTTCGTGGTATGATACACAAACTGATTAACTAGATATTTCTTCTTCTCGGACTGAAATTTTAAACGACTTGCATGTTTCTTGCCGCTTTTCCCGACTGTCACTGTCACTTTTTAGCGCAAACTTGTACCCGATCGGACGTGCACTGTTCACTGCTTGTAAAGCAAATTGTGTGGTTCCAGAAAATATCCATACCCCCCCCACGGAAGACATTTTGGTTTTCACCCCCCCACCCCTCAGGAATTTCCGTTCCAAGGGGGTCTTTGATGACCCCCCCTCCCCCCAGGAATTTCCAGTATTTTTAAACATGGACCCCCTCCCCCCTCGGAAATTCCAAAAGGTTTTGTACCTAAAAAAATGAAGACTCAGTTACGCAAAATATACGTTACAATCCGATCGCTTTCATCAACACGCACACGGCTAACAGAGTTTACAGAAAGAACAAACAATGAACGTGAATCACAAATTTAATCCAAAGAAAGAAAGAATATCTTTCTTTCCAATCAAAAATTTAACTTACTTGTCTTGAAGTCTGATTATGTTTTTGTTTTCAAGACACTTTGCCATTGCTTAGCGCTTGCACGACGAAGGAAAATATTCGAAAATCGTTCGTGTTCGTAACAAAGCTGAGCAACCTGGCTTTTCCAAGAAACAATGTCCAGGGGACTGGGAAAGGAGTTTTGGTCGGCCATTTTGATCCCGTTCGGTTCAGTTCGTGCTTGCAACTTCAAGAGACATTTTTTCTCATTTAGAGAGGCGGTAAACTCAGAAAATAAAAGATACATGAAAGAACAAGATGTTTTGGTTTATTTCAATGGCCAGAATGTTTGATTTGGCTTGGTTTCATTCCTCGAAAATAGAGACAAAGTACGTAAGTATTTCTTACGAATTTGTTGTGTTTGTTCAGAAGGGAACCCTCTGGAAAACAAGCTCTGCGTGAACCCCCCCTCTCCTTCGGAATTCCTGGGCCTTTAACCCCCCACCCCCTCGGAATTTCCAGTTGTCTTCCGTGGGGGGGGTATGGATATTTTCTGGAACCACACATTGTGCTACTCAAACATCAGTATAGGTGCTGCTAGCAGGTAAAATTTTGGACCGGTACAAGTTGTACGGACCGAGGCAAGCGAATAATCATCGCTGTAACCTTGAGATTAATGTGTGTGAATTGACGAATCTGTCAGTTTTGACGCTTGACAAAATTTTGTCCTGCTCTGGGGCAGGATGACGGCGCCTTTGAAGTTTGGTAAGGCTTGACAAAATTTTGGTAGGAAAAAAATCGCCGTTCGCACTTGTGAAACGGAACTGATGACAGATATTTTTGCACAACAAACAAAAATTCGCCTAGTGCGGCCGGGCCCTAATCAAACAAATGAATTGTACAAAGGACTCTAAAAGACCGGCGGTTACTCAACAAAAGCTTCAACAATGTGACTCAATCAAACGCGACCCTGTTCGTGCAGTTGTCAAAGAAATACACCTACGTAAATAAAAACATTTAAAAACAAACGTGTCTTTCATATTTATTTTGCAACGCAATTTCTCTCCATGTAGCTCACTAAATATGCCAATCTTCTTTTTGAGCATTGCACTTGACACCACTGTCAATGAAGCGAAAACAATCGAACAATGCCATATCATGTTCAGTTATTCAAAGAATTGTTACAAAAAAGTATTACGAAGGAATGTTAAGAATGCTTCGACGACGACAATAATGGGCACTTGCGCAAGCGCAGTACCCATAACAATTAATTGTGTTAAGTTAGGCAAGAAAATACCGTAACTATCTTTTCCATTATCAGACATAAATTTTGCGGACTCACAGGTGGATGAAATTGATTATGTCGGTTGCCGATGGAGACCATGCGATCTTTGAATGTTTCATTCTTCGTTAGTTGTTACTGAAATTAAGCGGCCAAAAACACTACGATCTTCATCAAGTCTACAGCACAGCAACACATTTTAATACAATAAATTGTAGTCTGCATGTTCAATTTTTGACTAAGTAAGGCGATGACAGGCAGACTGCGGTGCCAAATGTTTATTTTGCGATGTCTCGATCATTACAAGACACTGAATGTTTACCTTTTATTTTTCATGGCGTTTCATTGGGATTTCAGCAGAGCAAAGCTATTTTGGTCCAAGAATTGTAACTTTGTATATTATCACTTTCTCTTTTTCAGAGTTTCGTGTATGATGCAACCGACAGCGGCTTGTTGTTTATTCTTGCGGTTTCATCTCGCCTCTGATTGGTAGACATTGAAACAAGCGTTCACGGCTTGTTAGTGCTATTTTGTTTGGCAAAACATCGGATTGAACCCTTAGCTTGGACTATTAGAAATTATAAGTGTGTGTCTTTCATTTTATAGGCTCGATTTTAGCCGCTCTCACGACTTTCATTTGCATGCCGTGCGAATCCGGTGAAAATCAAACTCTGTGTGAGTCTTGTGATTGAATTACACTTTACCCTGATCAAGACAACACGTAGTAGTTTTAATTTCTTTTAATTAAGCACTCACCATTTGAAATTTTATATATGGTATATAAGTGTAAATAAATAAATGAATGAAAATCGCGAACGAATGATAGCTGAATTTCCACGAAATCCCTTTTTTCTTATTTTCACGCAACACTGAACACACAAATAGCATGATGGCGTGATAGCAAATCCTAGGCGTTACTTTTATGTTTCACCATGAATTTCCCACCATCGGAATGATTCACTCACGTCAATTGCACGGCGTGAAATATACATTTGTACTTTGAACTCTTTCTTGTATTTCACAGAAGCACACTCAAGCAAAGGTTGAAAGCAGATGCATGAAGCGATATGGTATTATTAAAGTTGAATTTCTTTTTATGTACAGTTAATACGTCAATTGCTGGGCACAAAATTTTATGACCGAACGGTATTTGTTTAATTGAAACATATTCAGATTCTTTCGTGAGATCATTTGTTTCTGTCTCTTATCAGTTGTGGTAGATGCAGTTTAAAACAAGGTGTCAGCTTTCCATTTTAATGCATCGGATCGGATGCTTCCGATAGTATCGGAAGACTATCGGAAGTCGGTCACTTCAATTTCCGATATCGCCAAAGAAACATCCGATTTTAATCGGCATTATCTCACAAATATTCCGATATCATTTCCGAAGCATCGGCAATTCTGTCTTCCGATATTTGGAGATGCTCCCTAAGCTTACATATTCATGTAGAACAATTTTATAAACCTGTATAAACTCAAGCATGTCTCCAGCTCAGGCAACAGCTGGAGCAGTTTTAATTTCTCATAAATAAGTTCAGGTTTGATGTGAAAAATTATGTGGCTCTGATTATGAACATTGAGAATAATAATTTATTATACTTAAATTTTAATGAACAAAAATATGGCATTTTGGCATTGAATCCTTAAGGTAATTCCCTGGTAATAGAACCAAACATAGATTTCCGATGAAACTTGGTACACTTTTGTAACAAGACAAGTCAAGGAGATAATAAAAACGTGATAAAAAGAGGGGGTCACCGTGCTCGTTTCCACGCCACAATGCTGACGAGTGCAGTCATTTTTGCCCCTTTTGGCAAAAACCATGCGCAGCAAATAAGCTCGATGTTTTTCAATGCAGCCGTGATATCGCACAGAGTTTGACTTTATTCCATTGTTTATTCACCGACGTTCCAGAAAAATGTCTTCGATTTCCTTTGTATTTACTTTACACTAAAAAGTAGATTCAAATTGGATATGCGCTGTGGGACCGTAGTGGCTCCCTCCGGAGAATTTAGTTAAATTGCCAAAAAACTGATCATAGATTTCTGCCCATCTTTTTCTTGTGTAATGTAGATACTGTTGTTATTAAAATTATGAAATAAAAAATGGGGGTCACCGAGCTTGTTTAGAAGAAAACGACCATTTATTTCCCAGCCAAGCTTTGTCTGAAAGAAATCCTTCTGTATGTGCGCGCGCTCGCACTCGCGCTAAATGACGCGTGGCGCGCGCAAATGACGCAATAAATTATGCGCAGTAAGGATGCGCAATGCAATACCAAGGAATCACCTTAAATTCTAAGCTCAAGTTGTGTCATGTACTCAGTGTACTGCCTGTTACTTCAAGTGTAAAAAATAGGTACGCAACGCGTACATGTCAGTGTTCCCACTAGGTTTGGAAAGTAGGGGTCCTTGGGACCTCCATTCCAGGAAATTGGGGGTCCTTTTTGCTTTTTGAGGGTCCCCTGATTACGTTAATTTTTTTTTGCAGACAGCCCAAAGACAGTGTAATCAAATGAATAAAAAATTAAAGCTTTATTTTTGGAAAGATTGTCCTGTGTCCTTAGTTACATTTTAAAATTGCCACTAACCAGAAATCAGACTGACAGAGCTCTCCTTGTAAATATCAAAAAACTTGCTTTGTGATATACACATCATGTAATATTACATGAAGTATTGACCGCTGACCATCAACGAGCCGAGAGTTGTTCGCTCGTTCGCGTGATCATTGTGATTCTTGCTTCGTTTTCGAGTTTGCAGCCAAATTTTCATAGTTTCCAGCTTGGAGAGGTAATGAAAAGGTAAAGGAAACTAGTGAAACTTTAACATTGTTTCTTATGTGTGTTTTGTATCTTGAAAAATCCTATTTATCTCAAGAGTAGACCAAACTATGAAAAACACTCGAAATTTTGAGCGCTGATTTATGTGCGTCCCTGGGACGTACTGTGGCTAAAAAACTGTTGCGTCCTTTTTATTTTTTGTGCGTCAGATACGCACAGTTGTGCGTTAATGGGAACACTGCATGTGTGTACTGCAAGGTTTTAGGTTGATTTATCATTTGGAAGTGGTAAAGTCTTTGTCACTAAATATGATTTACTCAAAATACACTAGCCAGCTTGGAAAGGATGGTTGGGGATAGAAGGGAAGAAAACTGGGAAGGGTGTATAAAAATAAAATTCACATCATAACAAACTGTGTTAATTTTACTTGCCAGATAAATTTATTATTTATCTAATCTTGATAAATATGAAGAATGTAATTTACAGAAAACAGAGTTGTAAGACTTGAGGAATGTGAATTGAACTGTATTGATAATTGCTTTTTTTTTCAAAACTGATCAGTTATGTTAAGCTTGAAGAAAAAAGTATCAATTCATTATTTTGAGATAGTGACTGACTTCACAAGCCAAGTTAAAACCAAAAAGAACAAGTAATGTTAAATTAAAGTGTGGAGACTACTTGATCAGAGGGACTCCAACATGGCGTTTCCATACTGAGCTCTATAATTTATATACCGATAAGGGCAGCCAACTTTCCAATATTTTGTATTGCCTGATACAGTCACCAATGCACCTAAGTTTTCCACATTGGCGACCAAATCCTGAAAATTAGTCGCCAACGCCGACTACATGTAGAATTCTGACATCTTACCTGACGTTTTCACTTCTAACTTTGCCATAAAAAGTCACACAATAGATTAGAGTTAAAAAAACAATATTTATCTGGTCTTGTTTTGCTTTCATCGCGAGAAAAGAAATACAAAAAAATGTATGGGCCAAAAACGTCAACAAAGTTTCTTTCAGCTGCATGAGTACACAAAATCGCTCTATAATGCATTTGCAAGCCGTGAAACCATTGAATACGTCATGTATGCCGAATGTGTCTGTGGTGCCGAATTTCTACAACAACCGCCAGGCATTTTTGTTACGGACAACCCTGCAAACCAGTTTGTAACTTTGGAGGTAAATTGAACCAAAACACATGGAAAGTTGTGTTTCTTTTGTACATGTAAGTTGTATATTGAAGCCTTTCACCTTTGATACCTGTATAATGACTCTAACAGGATGTATCAGGAGGGGGATATAATGGGCTCCTGGATGTATGTAAATTTATAAATAATAACATGGGTGGCTATCAGACACCAAGACTGCATTCCTGTATTAAAATAGTTGTTATTGTTTATTGATTGGTTAATTATTAATTAATTAATTTAATATTTTTTTTCTTTTGGGCAACCAAAATCTGAACACTAGTCCAATATTAGTCCTAATAAGCTTAAAACCCTGAGATTTATTACATGTTAACCCATTATTTTGTGTTCATAATTAGGTTTCCACGTCAATTAAAAATAAATAAATTTTAAATTTTGTTGGAAAAAATGGTGACTAACTTTTTGTAGTTGGCGACCACTTTAGAATATTTAGGAGCCAAATGGCTTCTGAAAAAAAAAAAGTTAATTTCATGCCCTGGTTCAGGTGTGAAAATTGTCACCTCGGACATTATTTTGAAGCTCAACTTAAGCTGTCTTAGCCAGTCATGTTTTCAAATTAATATTGGTTTTGTTGAATGTGAGAAATTTCATTCCAAAATGACCTTGTTTAAAGTCAGTTCTATACCTTAAGCGGCCAACCCCTATTAAGCGACCACTTGCCATTTCCCTGAGGGTGGCCGCTTAATAGGGGTTTGACTGTAATTCTAAAATACTGTGCAGAAATAAAGAAATATTTGCATACCGAATCGAAATAATCAAAACTATAACTTGAATCTGATTGGTTAATTAACCCAATTTGAGCACAAATAGGACAGTATACGTGTCATGCTTGTAATTGGACAGTGTAATTGGACGGTTTATGTGTCATGCTTGTAATTGGACAGTACGCTTCATTTGCGCACGTTGTCCTTTGCTCATGCATGCATCTCAGTCAAAAACAAACTCAATTGTCATGTTGTTATCCACCAAACATTTAAATGCTTAACGTTTTTTCCTCGAATTTTGTTTAAATTTATGATTAATAATGGTAACAGGACTTTGTTACGGTGTCCTATGAGGATCAGTAACAGAGTTACCTATACTTGATTCTTTGAAAACAATCTTGATTCTTTGAAACGCAAACTTGATTCTTTGAAACGCAAACTTGATTCTTTGAAACGCAAACTTGACTCTTTGAAATGCAAACTTGATTCTTTGAAACAAAAACTTGATTATTTCTCAAAGAATCAAGTTTGCGTTTCAAAGAATCAAGTTTGCATTTCAAAGAGTCAAGTTTGCGTTTCAAAGAATCAAGTTTGCATTTCAAAGAATCAAGTTTGCGTTTTCAAAGAATCAAGTTTGGCGTTTCAAAGAATCAAGATTGTATTCAAAGAATCAAGTTTTTATTTCAAAGAATCAAATATAGGTAACTCTGTTACTGATCCTCATAGGACACCGTACTTTGTCGTCCAATTCTGTCTGTAATCATACTCGTGATTAACAAATCCAATTTTGTTAATATCACTTGTATGATTACAGACTGAATTGGACTCCACTCAGTCCCATTATTAATCAAAATCGTAATTGAATTGTGAATCATTACACCCCTAGATCGAGGCTGTTCTTTGTAAATGCCTTACACCTGCACACCTGCAGATTAGATCCTCCGCATTATCAGCAAATATGCTGGCATGCATATTTAAAAAACACAAATCTTGCAAAAACTGGTCAATAATTTTTACCTGTAACAGTGACATGTATGTTGTACCGCCACACATTTCCAAACACTGTAAGCTTGCATGATAAGTAGCGTCTTCTCTTTCAGTGGCATTGTTTATTATCAAGGTGGCCACTTCACTTGCTCTGATAGCAAAACGTGTCTGGAAATCATTTATGTTATTTACTGCAGTACCACCATTAGCTATGACTCCAATGTCCTCACTAGTGCCATCATTAATAACAAACGTGGTTGATATTAGAACTGAACCGATGACAGAGTGTAATTCCACCTCAGAGGCACCTGAGTACTTCCAAGTAACACTTGCATATCAACTGTTCTAATGACATTTTGGTCCGTCTGAGTCCAGGCGGGTGGAGGTGCTGTCCATGTTACTGAAGTCGCTAAAAACATAACGTTCAAGATTTAGGAGGACAAGGATGATGCGTGGAGGAGAATTCGCACCACACACAAATTTAATACAACAACTTCCTCATCTTTCGCTTTTTGACTTAGAAACGACACTAAAGTACACACTAGCGATGAAGTAAAATTCAATATTATCTGTTAAAGACCTACCCACAAACTGGCAATTTGCCACCAGTATAAAAAATATGCCATAAGGTCCCAATTACACCGGTTTTCTTAATCGTCCATTACTTTCAAACGTCGCCATCTCGGTAACTAAAACAGAGACATTTCAGGGAACTCTTTGCAAACGAGCTGCAAACGCGGAAGTTAATTGCTTAGCTACCAGGCCTGTCGAAGCAATAACACCCTCATCATAGGTCCGCTATGCGTACATGGGTGATTGAATGACTTTGTAGGTTACATTGCTTTGTAGTCACTGCAATAGGTATTATTATTTGCCTGAATTTATCGCGATCAGGTAGTCTCAACTGTGTAAGAATAGGACGGGAATAATACTTCTACTTCAGGATATGCTAGCTAGCGAATTACAAAGAGGTATCAGACAGGGCTGCCTTAGGCTCGATTTCCGCTCGAGAGAGCGGCGGCCGAATCGAGCATAGCGCTTCAATACCATACACAATATAAATAAAGCCTTCGATACAATAACAATGAATCAAGCCTTCGATAAGATGCGCAATAAATCAAGCCTTCGATACGATAGCAATGAATTAAGCCTTCGATAAGACGCGCAATAAATCAAGCCTTTGATACAATAGCAATGAATCTAGCTTTCGACGCGATCGCAAATGAATAATAATAACTAATTTATATAGCGCTTATTCATCGCTGTTTCTAAGCGCTTTACAAAGTATAATGGATAAAAACTAATGAATCAAACCTTCGATAGGATACCCAATAAATCTAGCCTTCGATACGATCAAATGAATCTGAGCCTTTGATAAAATACACGATAAATCTAACCTTCGATACGATCGCAGTGAATCAAGCCTTCGATAAGGATACTCAATAAATCTAGCCTTCGATGCGATCGCAATGTTTCAAGCCTTCGATAAGATACGCGATAAATCTAACCTTTGATACGATCACAATGAATCAAGCCTTCGAAAAGATACACAATGATCTAGCCTTTGATACGATACGCAATGTATCAAGCCTTCGATAAGTTATACGCAATGAATCTACTAGCCTTCGACAAGATACGCGATAAGTCTGAATCAGGCCTTCGATACTACGACCGACTACGCCATTCTTGCGAACGATCGATAAACGCGGATCGTTTTCTGTACTTGCCATTTAGTTTTTCCCTGGTTCTGTCAACACGTTTAACCACATGAACATGTAGAATTATTACTTGTTTATACATTGGACTTTCGGTCCCATCGATTTGGCAACGGATCGTAGAGCTAAAACATTTGATACATACGCCATTGACACGTGAGTTAGACTGCGAGTAGTCTCTA
Organism: Desmophyllum pertusum; assembly: GCA_029204205.1. NCBI lineage: Eukaryota > Metazoa > Cnidaria > Anthozoa > Scleractinia > Caryophylliidae > Desmophyllum > Desmophyllum pertusum. Next base: position 3,578,288 of record MU825400.1, read on the forward strand.
ATTTTGCCGCTAAAGATCGTGGCGAGCGCGCGAGAATAGCACGATCTTTAGCGCAAAATCAGAGACTGCTCTACACGTGAGTTGTCACTTGCGAGTTTGCGAGTACCGTAAAAGCTCTATTAAGCCCCCGGGGAGCTTATTTAATTTCAGGCCTCAAGAAGGGGGGGGTGCTTATTAGAGAGGGGGGCTTAATAGAGAGTGGGGACTTATTTCAAATCATAAATTTTCAAGAAAATTCACATTAATTTTTCAAACTTTACTATTATACACCACTAACTAAAACAGAACAAGAAATTGGTTATGTATGACCGTCTTACAAAGGAAACGTCATTTATACCCTAACTCGACGGTAGTTCTGGAAATTAAAGACCACGTTTCAATACAAAGTGACTGAAACGCCAGAAAATATTGCTGAAAGTCATTTACATCAGCCTGAAGGAAAGAGGGGGGGGGGGGGGGGGGGGGGGGACTTAATAGAGAGGAGGGCTTATTACAAAATCTGACTTCCAAAGGCTGGCTTATTACATAGGGGGGGGGGGGGGCTTAATAGAGAGGGGGGGCTAAATAGAGCTTTTACGGTTTCCTAAATTGTCGGCTCAGTGACTCTCGCGAGAACGAGACGAGACGGTTTTGTCTATAAGATTCCATGTGAATGCGGCAAAGTATATATCGGTGAAACAGGGAGATCGATGCGTGAAAGAATAAAGGAACACGACAGAGACATACGGCTTGCTCGTACTCAGAACTCCGCAGTTTCGGAACATGCCAACGAGACTGAACACCTTCCTATTTGGAACGAGGTTAAGTTTATTGACAGAGACCCTCAATTGGTACACTCGAAAGGTCATTATAGTCAGTCACTATCTCACGATGAATTGATACTTTTTTTCTTCAAGCTTAACATAACTGATCAGTTTGAAAAAAAATTATGAGCATAGTTCAATTCACATTCTTCAGTCTTACACTCTGTTTCTGTAAATTATACTCTTCATGTTTATCAGGATTAGATAAATAATAAATTTATCTGGCAAGTAAAAATTGACACAGTTTGTTATATCATGATCCATCTCTTATAAGCGAGCGTGAAAGGGACTGTCGCGAATAGCATACTATTTGCCATTTTGTGCATTTATTTTTTCCGAGATTTTTTTCAGACACCAAAATCATATTGTTCCACGCTACAAGCCCAACCCGGCTTTTTTTTTAAAGTCAAAATTCCTTCCGATAATAATAAGCCCTTCTGAGAATAAGCCCTCGCGAAATGCAGCTAGCCTTTTGAACAAAATTTTATCTGAATTTGACGGTAATTTATTAAAGCTAAAAAATTTGACCTTCAGCTCCATTGTGAATAAATTATCATGTTTACTGATGAAGCTGAGCCGAGTGAGCAATGGCGGAAGTTCCATCAAATGTCTGGTTCGCGACAGTCACACTCATCTTTATTCCCTTTACAGGTAAGAGCGGCATAGTTACCTTGGTTAGTTCAGTTGTAGCCCTCTAGATTTGAGTAAAATAATTGTCTCAACCTCCCGCTTTGTAATCGTTGTGTTACGTACGCTACGGATTTTGTAGACCTTTGTACGCCGGCTAGGACAATCACTTGGTCGCATAGTTGTACCTTACGCAAGCACATGCATGTAAGAGTTTATGTAAACTCATGTAGTCAATTTTACAATTGTGTTAACTAGCCTAGTGACTTTCAGTAGAGTTCAGTTGATTGTTAGCTGCGCTCGAGTTCAGTTCACGGTGTATTTCGCTGACGCCAATAAATTACAGTACTTCCGCAAGGACGGGTTTCTACCTTGACTAATTCCCCAGACGGCTAAGAGAAAATGGCCGTTTAACAGTTGGTAAACAGCTACAATTTACGCTCATCGTAACGCATGGATTTCGTACGTTTTCACTACCATGAGTGTAATGGACACTAGTACAAGGCCCTATCTTGATTAGCGTGTTTATAATTTAATCCCTAGTTACGACCTTAGTTTCAGTATGTTTTATTCTTGATTTATTAGTTTTTGTAATCGGACCTTTTTAGCGTCGTTTTTAGGCGTCCCCACGCACATATAAAAGCGCGGTTTAGCGTCCTTTTGCCAGAGTTTCATAGGATTTCGTCGTGGTCTTGTATTCGTTTTTGCGTTCTTAACCTTTGGCACAAGCGGGACCGATATGTGAGTATTCTTTTGTTGTTTTGTTTAGTTCTAGTCTCTAGTTATGGGCGAAAGTACTTAGATGAACATTATTTGTGTACAACCATGTACAACGCAAGATTTAATTGATTTATAATTGCTAAAGGAGTAAAATGGATCAGAACGCCTCAAGAGTTTAACGCCCACTCTTATATGGTTAGAGAGCACTAAGCTCTAAAATCAGTTTATAAATGTCATTATGGAATTAGTATTGATTGAAACTCGGTGTAGTTATAAGAAAGCCTTTATATTAGTGAGTTTATGTTATTGTTATGGAATCGCATTATCGCCACTAAGGCACTTAGTTTGTTTCATGTTATTTCGCGATCTTGATTGAAATTCGTTGTATTGTATTTCAGTTTACGATCGTTTGATCGTTTACACATCTTAATCGTTTGATCGTTTTGGGTTGGATCGTTTCACCTTGATGTGTATCATCTTGCTGCAATAAATATCACCTTTAACCGTCACCTTTGGTTTTTCGTGGTTCATTTGCGACGACCTGTAAAATATTCCCTACACAACGCGTTGCCGCGATACGACTTGAAAATCGTTTCTCGCCTAGACTTCTCGTCAGTCGCAGCAGCCGCAACAGTAAAATATCGCCAATCATTCCGCCAATGGTTATGAAACTCTCTTTGAACTTTGTAATTTGGTACTTCGTTTTCGTCGCCAAAACACAATGAGTATTGACAGTGCACCGGCATACCTTCGTAACCACACGTCGTCCAAGTCCAGATTTGGACGCGTCGCCTCAAACACGCACGCGAGCGAAGAGCGTGGCAGGCATCAAGCCATTCGAAAAATCGAAACTGCAGGACGCAGAAGAAAAATGACAGAAAAGGGTAAAGCGTACCAACTTGAAGTAAAAATTCCCGTCAATCAAATTCCGCCTTCAATAGACTAGAGGGCCAGATTAAAAGAATAAAACGCGTTTGCGTGACTCACCAGAGACAGAAATTTTGGACAATTAGAAGTCGAAAGAGATCACTTGGATCAGTTGAAGGATGAGTTAATGGACGCGCATAAAGAATTCAACCGATTTGTTAGAATCGGAAGAGGATTAGAGAGGCCTCGTATCGATGGTCGATACTCGTGATCGGGAGTTCATTGAGTGCAGGATTAGAGTCTGCGACGACGCATCCAGGCATTAGAAAGAAAATCAATTCCGGCGCCATCCGAGAGATCGAGCCACAGTAGGAAGTCCAGAGCCTCGTACTGTCCAAAACAAGTTCTTCATCAAACATCTTCTCTTGCTCTGGTCAGTGCAGCAGCTAAAGCGGCCCAAATTGCAGGTATGAAATGGAATTTCTCGAAAGGGAAAAGGAGATAAGAAGATTTCAACTTGAAAAGGAATTAGCTATCGCAAACGCTGAACGAAGAAGCGCAATAAAACGAGTTATCGAAGAGGAAAAACTGCCGGGCGATAAAGAGGAAGTCAGAAGTGTCAAAAGGGAGTGAAGCCAGAGTTACGTGGCGAAAACATTAAACAAGAGAGAAGTTTTCCCGTCAACCCGTAACGCTCCTCCGTTCGTTCCCAGCAGTGTTCCTAATTTCCCTTCAGAGCCCTTGAAGTCAGAACCTGTGATCACGCCGCAACGCCAAACTCATGACGTAAATACAGCCCTGCACGAGATAGTCAGCTTACAAGCAAAGCAAACAGAGTTAAGCTCGTTGATTATCAACCAACAGAAGATCAGCCACCTTCCAGTGAAAGAGCCGCCTGTTTTCTCCGGAGATCCATTTAATTACCCAGCCTTTGTAACCGCCTTCGATTCTATCATCTCCGCTAATGTACCTCAGACAGAGATCGACTCTTTTTCCTAGACAAGTACACTGAAGGCAAGGCGAATGACGTTGTGAAGGGGTTTCCTAGCAATGAGCTCCGATAGCGCTACCAAGAAGCCCGGAAGTTGCTGGACCACCGCTTTGGAAATCCAGTCCATGTAGCCGAGGCCTATAAGGCTAGCCTCAGAAGCTGGCCACAGATCAACGATGGTGACAGTAGTGGTATCCAGGAGTTTTCGGATTTCCTCGTGCGCTGTGAAGAGGCAATGAAGACAATGCAGTCAATGGGAGACCTCGACTCGGACACAAACCCTCCACCTGATCAACTCTAAGCTGCCTTCCTACTCTGGTGTGAAGTGGTGCCGGCACGCCCACGATGTACAGAAGAAATCGAAGAAAATCATTACCTTTGGCGATTTTGTGAAATTTCGTCAGAGAAGAAGCAGATCTAGCAAATGACCCCATTTTCTCACCGGATGCGCTAAAGCGGGAGAGAAAGAAGACTGTGTCTGTAGAAATGAAACCAGTTCAGGTCAGGACGGAGACTGAGCAACAGATGGCAACAGAGGCAATGGCAGACCAAGCGCTAGTTCTTTTGCGACATCAGGCGGTCGCAGTCGAAGTGAGCCCACCAGGTCATTCCGTCGTTCCACCTGGCCACAACCTCGAAATCCATCAGGGCGATCCATTAGACCAGTTCTTGCCCCATCTGGCCAATTGGTACAACACGCTCTCGGGGGGGGGGGGGGGGGGACCTAATGCAGCAAATTTTTCTGATTAGAGTTCAGTAGACGAGCGCTTGCGAAACTATTCGAAGCAAGGGGGTCTCTGCCTTCGGCTGTTCATTTTTTTAAGAAAGGTCACGTAGTCAGCGGGCTTGTCAAAGGCCTTAGATCTACCTGCGAACAATGCCGGAACGACGTCACCACACACTACTACACTACGATCGCGTAAGAACCGTTTCCCCGGCTCCAAGTCACTAGCCAACTTCACAAAGCCTCTGAGTTAAAGCAAGGACAAAATTCCGGTTGAAAAAGACTCGCCAGTCGGAGCAGGATGCCGCGAACTCGAACGCCATCCAGTGTAAGTGCACAACGCAGACCGCAAGATCCCGCTAAGTAGTCATCGACTAACTGTCGTATAGTCCAAGTCAGTTTGTTCCTTACAAAGATAACCCGGATAAGGAAACGTGAAAGTGTACGCGGGCGCTCCAGTGGCCAGCGTACGCAAGCGACACGACCATTCGTTTACCACACCCAAGGGCCAGCAGAAACTCCGGCATAGAGCGGTGGTTTATATTATTTTCTTTTTTTTTTATAAAACAAGTTTGAAATTTGAAGGCCCACCATGCTTGGTCGCGAAGAAGCTAATGGTTTGAAAGGAGTCGACGGTTTTTTTGGTATCGCTTCGCCATTTTGGACAGGACGGGTCCAAGTTGAAGCTTACCAAATGGCGTACACTCCGACACCACAAAGTCCATTCCGTCTCCAGGCGAGAATCAACAATCCCGACATCCAGAGATTGTCGGACCAAGTGGCCACACCTTAAGGAAACATTCAAGAATTAAAATCCCACATATGAAGGGAAGAGAAAATGTGGAAATCCGCCCTGTTAATTGGTTTGGTTGCAACTTGTCCCAAGGCGATGCGAAAACCGAAAGAAGTCATACCGCGGGTAAGAGTGAAGGAGCCCTACGTCAGTTTCGGAAACCTTGCTAGGATGGAGCGTCGTGGGACCAGTCTTGACTTCAGACATCCCCCCTGGAAGACCACGCCCTGAATCCCACCTGTTCACCGCATCGTGGCGAGGCGGAAATCATCCCGGGAACGTCGCGACAGCCAAACCTAAGCTTCCCGTTTTCAACGGGGGAAAACGCAAGGAGTATAATAAATCCAGTCTGGCGATCAATGCAAATTGTTTTGAGCATCGATTTCGTAGAACACAAGAAAGATGCCATTCGAAACA
>MU825400.1:3589040-3649812 GCA_029204205.1 Desmophyllum pertusum
AGCATTCAGGGTTTAAAGATCTCCATGCATCTATCAAATCTAAGTTTTCAGAAAAATCGTGCAAAACTTCCAGCGATTTTTTGGTGCGATCACGGCAAGCAAGTTTTTTTTTTTTATCTTTTCAACGTCAAGTACAATATTGTAAAAGCGCCACCGATTATTATCACTGCGCATTTGAAGCCGGAGCAGCTGGATTAAAGAGAGAGGTGAAAGAAATTTGGATCATATTCGTTTGGGGGATGGAATATATATTTGCCAAGGTTATTTGTTTACCATTTGTTGTCAAGTCACATAAGGTATTATGGGAAGCGTCCATCGGGATCAGTATAAGTTGTCAAAAATTGGAAGCTAGAGTTGTTGTTAAAATGTATGGCAACACCTGCCTTTACGCTAGAGCAGCAACTGAATAAGGCCTTGAATAACCCCATTCAGCCCGCCAATTCATGCATATTGTCTTCGGCACAATAGGGCTTCTTGAACAAAAATATATTGATCAGGGTAACCCTGCCACGAAGAGAAAAAGATGCAGGCATATCTTAATTTTCTTCATTATGATTATTTTCGACAAGCTCACCTGACTTACTACAGTGTATAGCAAATAATGAAAAACGAAATATAAAGTATCTGTTTATTAATTGATAAGACGGTAGTACACTGCATGGAATTTGTTTGGCTTCATAAGATGTGATACTGAAAGTATTTTCATAATTTCAATGATACACAGTGCATTTCCGTGCCTGGTGCATAATTATGCGATAACAGCAGTCCTGTGTCCAGATGCTTAGAACTAAGTTAATGACAGGGCGTTATTTCTTGGTGATGACCATGTTAGAAATTGTACACGGTAAGAAATTGTCTCCTTGGAGTTGATAATAATTCTAAAACAAAGGATAAAGGAACTTTAGAAATTCAGAAAAGCATGGTGAGTCATTAGCCAGTGTTCCTCCGACACCAAACGAGGTGAGTTAATTGTTTTACACAACGTATAATGCCCGATTATGTAAAAAACATACGCTGTTGTATAATTTAGTAATTTTGTTCCTCTGTTGCCTTTCGGTTTGTAGGTCGAAAATGTAAATTTTTATTAAAAGAAGCATTGACAAGTACAGGGAGTATGAGAAAATGTTAACTACAAATTCAGAAGGAATGCATGTAGATGTATGTTGTCGAGCTTGTATGCATCTTCGGTAAACCGTGCTGCATTCTAAGTAATGTTTAAGTCTCTACAAATGATCTTTATATATTGTAAATAAGTTTAATGTCCTACAAAGATCTCAAACATAGGTTTTTTAGACGAGTATTTTAGCAATAATTATTAGTAATGTATTGCTAGTTTGCAACATTCCCGAGAGATTAAATGACAAAGACCATTGGCGGCCATGTTGGAATGACAGGAACAATAAAGCCTAATAGAATTATTTTGTTAATGCCATCCAAACATGGCGACGATGGAAGTCAGTTGCAAACCAAGAACATAGTGTTCCCATTTAGGTGGTTGATAACTGCTATTCCAGTCCCCGACACTTAGTACATAAAGGTTTTTATTATTATTTAATTCTACAAGTATGTTTGGGTGAAAAAGGTCTTATATAAAGTCTTTATATGAAGCATTGTCCAGTCGTGTCGAATGGAACTTAAGCTGCAGAAATATCGCTGGTTAAAATTGAGTTCGACTACGTTGAAATACACCATGGAAGGCAACGTGTTCTACTTTGTTATATGTGTGCAGGGTATTGCGCTAATTTAAAGCGGATTTCAGCGGTTTCAGGTATTCTGAGGGGACTTGAATAACATTCGACGTAAACTGAATATGCGACAATATAAATTTGGCCTTACCAGATGTTATTGAAACTAGCGTAACGTCCGTATGGAGGAAACACTTCTTTGTTCTTTGTTCTGTTCTGTTTTTTTTTTAAAAGGCTTTTCTATTTTTCCTCCGATGAAGGAAAAAATGTTTCTTCTTTAACCCTATTCGGACCGGGCTTTTTTGGTCTTTTCCACTCGGAGGCGGAATTCCGCCCCCCCCCCCCCCCCCCCCCCCCCCTTCCGTTTCTCCAAGATTATTAAAGCTACAACAACGAAACTTGGAGGATATATAGTACGTCCAAAAATGGTTTTTTGACGTATGAAACTCGAGATGATGACGTCAGATGACGTAGTAATTACATCATGACTTCCAAACAGCCGCCATATTGGATCCGCCATCTTGGATTGTTTTACTTTTCCAAAACGTCAGAAAACTACCAAAAAATGTCTCAAAATTAAACAATACCAATAAAACAATGCTAAAATTATCAAAAAAAGTTAAAACGTTATTACCAGAAAGCTATTTTCTTCCTTAAAAAAAAACATGAAAATTCCAAAATTTGGGAAACACATGCCAGTCAAAATATGATTGCCATGGTAACATCAAGTTCCGTGAACAATGACATGTCATACCGAAATGTCACCAGATAAATTTGAGGTAAAGTCGAACAGTTTGGCGGCTTTTACTTCAATATTAAAAAAGTTATTAACGGTCAAAGTATCGTGGAGTTTACTTTTTTGCAATGTTTCTTAAAATAAATTCGGCAAGATTAATTCGTGAGCAAGTTTTAAAAATGCATTCCCAGTGATAGCATGTTTTAAAATAGCTTCTATAGTATAAAGCACCAATAAGAAGAGCCGGGATAATTTTAATTGCGCAGACAAAGTTTTATAAAGAGTGACAGATTTCTGCCATCTGCCATCTCCCATCTATATATAACATAGTTCCCTTTCAGATTATTCAAATTGCGAATTAAGCTCGAGAAAATATTTCTGGATTAGTCAGTAACGGAACAGTATCTGTGTGTTTTATTTGTTTTTTTAAGCTATATTTGTTATTATTTTTGATACTTTTTTACAGGGTTGACTAAAGTATTGGAAATATGCGGCCCATAGTTTTTTGCGTCTTCTTTTTGAGCGTCTTTTTGAGCTGTGAGGCTGCTCAAGAGCAATGCAGACAAGAATTTAATATACAAGGCATGGCTCTGAACGGATTCATCTTTAAGAAGTTCTCAGCAAGAGGTCCTCACGTGTGTGATGACATATGTGACAGAGAACTCACATGTCAGAGCTTTAAACTACGTCACAGAGACAAACACCTGCGAGCTGAACAACAGAACAAAGGAGCAAGACCCGAGAATTTCAAACCAGATCCTGCGCGGTTTTACATCAGACGCCTAAATAACAGAGGTAGAGTATCGTAAGATTAATTCGAACAATTCTACTTTAATTTCAGTGAATCGGCAAATTTTCTGTACCTCCTCGTAATCATCTATCTAACGGCTTTATCCCAAATTATGTATTTTGGTAATCTGACAGTTTCTAGGTCAAAAAACGCCCTGTCGGGGAGCCTTGTCGAGGAGAGCCCTGTCGGGTTTTTTCGATATTTGAACCAGCAAACATTTTTTAAAGCAAAAAAAACAGAAACTCTAGCGAATGGTGGTCAACGTTAATCAGCTATGTTTTCCAATTGACAACCGTGTTATTCTATAATTGTCTCCCCTATTTTTTGGGTAAAATCGAACAAAATTATTTTAGGAGCCCATTATGGGCTCCTGATTGTTTTTAAAATTATATTTAGATTGTATGAAAAGGGTACGTATCAGAAATTGAACAATTTTGTTAAATACGCAATATATTATAGGAATTTCTTAGAATTACCAAGCTTTTAGAAAATGCATATATTTTATTAAGATTTAATCTTTAAACCTCTCCTTGTAGAACATCGTGACGCAAGATACAATTTAGGTTTAAAGTACTGTTACTTCTCTAGAGAGCTGTATTTTGTGATATACCATTGTGATATGAGACGGATAACAAAAAATTTAAAAAAAATTGAATAAAGTTGTTGTTGTTGTTGTTGTTTTTATAACACGTTCTTATTATATATATATATTAAATAACAAGCGTTTATTTTATTTTTTGAAGTTCCTCTGGGTTCCATTCGTGAACTGCCGGCAAAGTCTTGTCAGGAAATAAAGGCGAGCGAAGGAAAGGAAACCATAAGCAATAACTACTGGTTGGACCTTGCAGACACTGGATTACCATATTTGTCCTTTTGTAACATGAATTCAGTAGGTAAGTCCTGATTAGTCCTAAATCCTTCTGCAATGATAAAGGCGGCTTACAATTAAAGTATCCAAGTTAATGGCATGTAATCCAGCAATGTAATAGGACAATATGATTAGGCTGTTGAACAGCTACTCTAGGAAAAAGTTAAGCTATCATGTATTGTTTCATGAATGTAAAGATAAAAGAACTTGAATATTCATAGTTGCAGTAGTCATCGAAGTATTTTTTTCGATATCTTGGCTTCAACTATAACTGAGAAAGAAATGTATAGCCTGAGATCAGGCTCCGAGAGAAATCGCCGAGCGCGGACTGGGCGGGAACGAAGGCGACGGAGCTGAAGACATTCCTTGATGCCGCCGATCCATGATATACCAGATTCTGGTATCATGATCTGATTGGTCAAATCACTTAATTGACAGATTCGCGGTGAATGATGACAGATATTGACAACACAATGTCACGCGTTGTTTGTTGTGTGAATACAGGAGAATCGAACGTAGAATTTGAGCAAGCGTTACGGGATTCTTTGCCAGATTTTTAGATAACCTCGGCTCAAGGAAGAGCAAAAGCTATGCCAAGAAATATGTGGCAAAAAGCGCGATGTATTTCTCCCGACTGGTTTTGTAAGAGTTTAACCTCGGGTGGAGATTAGAAAGATCTACTTTTGTTGCCGTTGGTTTCGATAATGAAAAGACCAAGTTGAAGAGTTGTCCCGTTTAGGCCTGAAAGCTGAAGTTCGAAATGGAAAGATAAAAACTCGGAGGATACTTGACCGCAAAAACAATGGAAAGCGATTAGCCGATCTTTCGAGTTGGAGTCCTTTCATTTGCGAAGAGAAAATTACGACTGAAAATTGAAAAGCAAACTGGAGACATCTGGAGAATGCTTCATCGTCGTAAATCATTATTTTTAGATGTTGATTTGCTTATAAGAATTGTTTAACTGATCATTTGGTCCCAAATCAAATAACTTTTGTAATTCTGTCTTCAAACCCGTACGCAAATAGATAATCGATAGCATTCAACAGTTGGCTAAAATTAGATTGCGTGGCCTCGCGCACGAAAGAAAATTGAAAGTATTTTGCTTTCAAAGGCAATTGCGGCGTTTATTTCAATAAAAACTTTTTCAGAAAATGTATTGCCTTTGTCCGATTCACGGTTGCGCTGTGTCAAACAAGGGAAATTTGCATACGCGCGTTGTTGTTGTTACGGCGGTATAAAATTTCGTCGCCAAACACTCCAGGAGACTTGTTGACATTTTATAACAGGTAATTACCGGAGGGCGGATCGGCGGCATCAAATGAATGTCTTCAGGCTCCGTCGCCTTCGTTCCCACCACAGTCCGAGCTGATTTCTCTACGGAGAAATCAGGCTAAGAAATGTACTGTTATGCTATTCAGTTTTGTGGCATTCCTAGCACTGATGAATGATCGATTCGCGCTCGATCAGGAAATTCTTACTTTTAATAAAACTTTGAAATTGCATCAGATTTTGTGATACAGTATGACCGACAAGAAACGCATTCGTGAAGCCGGTATCAGTATAAAACGGAACCCTGACAATTAACGATAAAGCCGACGCGTTGACTATTTGTTGACATTATATACATCAAATTAAAACCTGAAACGAAAATCGCGAAAATTCGCAAGACAGTTGACGAAAATCGATGGAGAAATGCAAATAAGGTTTGAGGAAGGCCCTCAACGAAACTACGAAATTTGCGAAAACTGCGAAAATTACGAAGATTACGCGAAGATCACCCGAAGATTACCAAAGATCATCCGAGGCATTCCGAGAATTCGAAGACTCGCTCGTTCGCGATATGGGATTAAAAACTCGTGAATAAAAACGATATCAAATCAAGCTCTTTAATCGGAATACATACATTCCTGTTTATCTTTCGCGCGTTTAAATTTGTAAAATTTGTAATTTTCGCAAAGCCGTAACTAAAAATCGTAAAATGTATAAACTACTTATCTGCGTGCATTTCTGGACATAAGTGAGAATACAACAACCTACATGCATTGTAAGCATTTTTTGCACAGGCAATCCTTCGATACAGAATGGGATGTATATGGCTGAAATTTTTAGAAGCCATGAAAACATTACACACTGTACTAAATTGTACTTACCAACAACTGTTTGCTTATTAAGATATATAACGCAATTCATATATTACTGACCTGCCAGCAGAGCCCATCATAAAATGTAAAACTATAAAGAGCCCTAGCAGGGAGGGCTCACAACAAATTCAACTGCAAATCAGTTGTTTTTAAAATGGTCGTCTCATGAGAAAATGCTACTCATAGCTTTGAACTAAGCTTAACAGGTTCATTATTTCTTGTTATTTTCCACGAATGCCATCAGAAGCTTGTTTTGCTGCTGCTGTTGTGCCACTAGCAATGCTTGCATATTCAATTCTGCTGGTGCTGCTGTTGCGCTGCTGGATGTAAGCCATCAATGAGAACAACAGGGGACGAGGCATGTCAAATCACTTCAGCTTTCATGACAAACAACAAGATTCGGGTGAATCTTTATCCAGCATCAATACGCGCAAGGCCTGCGGTCATGACTTCATATCTCCACTCGACTTGTCAAGGAATCCTCCTCTGTAATAGCAGGTCCCCTTACAGCTATAACGAATGACTCAATCAGACAATGTAGATATCCAACTCGTTGGAAGATGGGACAGGTTATACCCGTTACAACATAGTTTCCATGACAACACTTAAAACAATTTGACACGGTAGAAAGTTTCCAGATCAATTTCAGGCCTAAAAAATGTCACAAAGTTTGATCGATATTGCTTGATGCTTTTAAAGCTACATAAGTTTTACAATCCGCCCGAGCGTTTTTCTGCGACCCCCAGTGTAAATTGGGGTCTTATCCTCTAATAATCAATAATAATAATCAACTTTATTTGGTGAGGGTGACAACATAAACAGTATATCAACTGACGAGCTAGTGGCCCTCCGTCCTAAAACTATCTCTACCTCTTAATCCCCCTATAAATTATTTAATAACTACCTTGTAAAGAGTTCAAAAGATAGCCATTTTCAGTGGAACGTTAACGTCAGTCTAGGATATAACAAGGCAAATGTTTAGTAACCGAACGAGTTTGTTAATCTGGGGTTCCATCGTTGTTTAGGTTTATTTTAAGTTACTTGTGTTCTTCTTTATAGGAAGCACAAATATATATACATGTTCTCAAAAGTCCTGCTACACATTTACGGAATCGGGCAAAACATGGACTGAGAATCGAAACACCTGCAAAGGCGAAGGAGGCGACCTAGTTTCCATGGAAACCGAAGAAGAATGGCAGTTCATCAATGACGAGATTCAAAACACCGTTCCATTGCTTATCTCAATGAATATCACATAGGTTTGGAAAAGAATGGGGGGGCGATTGGACGTGGATAAATGGAGGACCACTGACAATAAGCAAGTGGCAAGTGACACATGGAGAAGCCGTCTGGTGATGGGGATGTGGCTGTAATGTCCAAGGATTACCCACCAGGAACTCAAGGCCTATTTAATGATCTTCCAGTTTATTTTAAGAGAGCTTTCATTGATGAAATGCCTCAAGGTAAGAAGATAAATTTAACAAATTGACGTCAGTTTTTTATGCGTCTGTCCTGTTATTGATCATGAATTGCGGTCATAACATTGTCAAAGTAGCTGTGGATCCACGAGGCGAAGCGAGTGGATCCGCAGACTACTTTGACAATGTTATGACGAAATTCATGATCAATAACAGGACAGACGCATTAAAAACTGACGTCCATTTGTTTTTTACAATAACAACAGGCCAAAAACGATCAAGGGGAAACCAAGTAAAAGTGAACTGAAAACGATCTGAGAATCACAGCTTCGTGAACTTCAAACTACGTAAAATAACTCGATAATAAATTTCTTAGGACAGATTTTCTGAAACTAACCTTTATTCCATTTGGAAATTCTTGCAAACCCGCTGAAATATTCGCAAGTTCAGTCCATTCTTATCAGTTGTTTTGAAGTTACACGCGGCAAAATAAACGGATTCCATAATTTCCATTCCTGTCAACTTCATGCAACGATAAACTACAACAATATTGTTCTCTTTCGCTTTATCGTTGAATTAATTCTCAGTCTGCCGATTGAAAAGCAACCTCGTGAACGACTTTTCATGATTTACTTCTCAAAGAACTCCTGTTCAGATGTAATTTTTCCACTTTATCGAACTGACAACGCTGCCATTTTGGCGAAATTTTGAAGCCTTTCCGCGCGTGATTACGTCTTCATGTGTCTGTCCTCTTATTGACAATAACAATTAGCCAATGGGCGCGCGAGAATTTTGACAGTTATTGCAAAAAAAAAAATACATAAAGAAAAGGGCGAGGCATGAAAATAGGCCGGTTTTAAAACAATTATTCATCAAGTTTAGTTATAGCTACAATGAATGAGTTTTGGATACTAGCACATATTTTAGCTATTCTAAAACGTCCGCTGTCCCTTTGCTCTTGACTTGTTTGAGAATATTAAAAACTATAGCTAGAGAAACGTGTCCATAAGATATCTAAAAGCCCGATGATTTCTCTACTCTCTTCTTGGTGTCTGGCAATCGTGATGAAACGCTGTTCTCTTGTGGTTTATGTCATTATTATTTCGGCACAGACTTCAGATACGTCAGTTCGAGAGTCTTGCGTACGTTATCCGTCCTTTGAAAACTGGGCCCAGTATGTTAACCTGTAAAAGGAATTGTCAGTTGGCTCGAGCTATATTAACCCTATCCAGGGGGGGGGGGGGGGGGGGACATTCTCACAACATTTGTTGTGACATGTGACCAACACAACAACCTCTCAAACATTTCAAGAACAAAATAAATGTTGTGAAGATGTTGAGACAAAGTTTAAATTAATTCAAACTCGTCACAACATGTCAAAACACCTCGCAACATTATTGTGAGGGGTGGTCAAACGGTCTTAACATCGGCTCACAACAAATGTTGGGACAAATGTTGTGACCGTGGTTGGAATCTTTTCTTGAAGTTTTCATGATTCTAATTTTCCGGATTTGACATTTGTACTATTCAATTAAACATTTCTGTGAAATGTTTTCTGAAAAGAGATGTTGCTTAATTTTATTTTCCCCGCAGCTACCTAATTACAATACCCAAGGAATACCTAAAGACCGCATACGTATACATGTATTCAAGCCAGGAAAGAAGAAGAATGAACTGCAGACTGCATTAATTTCCCAGTAAGTCCCTGCAGCCCCAGATGAAGACGAACAATGTTGTTGTTGTTGTTGTTGTTGTTGTTTCGTCTGATCGTTTCACGTATTGTTGTTATTATTATTTGCTCAATCGTCATTGAACTGATGAAGTACACTTGATTATACCAGATAAATAAAGTAAAGCTACGTTGCGGTCGAAGTGTAAAATATTTCATGTCTGTCTGCATCTTCGTGTATCAAATCTAAATATTTAAAAATCATTGGACGGGGTTGAACAAAATATCCTGATTCGTCAGTGGCGAGCAGATTATTTATTTGCGGAAGGCAGAGGCAAATATTATAGCACTCTTTTGATGCAATTACTCGACAAAAAGCAGCCTACGTTCACATTGTACCGGATCCACTTTGGATCAGGCCTCAAGTTGTACCGGCAGTCGCACAGTGTGAACAGGTTGAACGGTTCCGTTTTCGTACCGGGGACGCCATTTGTAAAGATTCGGGCATTCTGCGCATTATTTCAAATGAAAATACAACACCGGGACAGTGATCAGGTGTAAAACTGTACCGGCACGGATCCAACATGTACCGGTACAATGTGAACAATAATAATAATAATCAACTTTATTTGGTAAAGGTGACACATAACAGTATTTCAACTGACGAGCTAGTGGCCCTCCATACTAAAACTGTTGCAACAATAATGAACGAAGCCTTAAAATGATTTGCTATTCAAACTGCCCGATTGTCCCACGGGAACTGGGGAACTGATTGAGAATAAAAAAGCGTGCCAGGCAAGTAATTTACACCTAAAATTAGTATAAAAGAGTATATATATATGTTATTTGCCGGCCGGGAGATCCGTAAGAAAAAAACTATGTCAGAGGTACTTGCGTACGGCCCGAGGTCGTAGGCCGAGGGCCGTACTCAAGTTTTTAGCGCAGAGTGTAACTTTCCGGTATTTGAATAGTAGGCAGATGATTCACTATGGCTATATGGATGTAACGATCTATGGTGTAAACTAATCGATAATCAATCGATATTACGTGGGACACGAGTGCACACCACGCAAAACGTTGGTCGTACCGTGCATAAATAAAATGTGTCGCCGGCTACAATTTAACATCTGCCTCTTACTTCACAGTGGACTTTATTAACAATGAATATGAGGTGTACTAAAGCAAATTGTAATGAAAAAAAAATATGTCATGTTCACTTTTTGTGTCAAAAGTGAACCATAAATTCACGAACGAACGCAGAACAGCTGGGAGACTGGTGCCTAGGAAAGGAACGCCTTGAACATTACAAACAATATGGCGTCCAAGCGACCTTGTGGCGTTGAATATTCCGCAAAAAAATTCAAAATTATTTCGGAAAGTGAAAAAGAAACCTGCATCAGGAAGAGACCTATATGTCTGCTTTTCTATTTCTTAAATCTTTTGAACTGTTTCGACTAAAACATTCATAACAATCGATGAGGGTTTTTTTTTTCGTTTTTTTCTTATTACCAGGTATACGTAGGTGAACCAATATAGCCTACAAAGGGCTGAGCTTACCCCCAAAATGCACCAGATGCAACCATTTGAAGTCGCTATTTTCAGAATTTTCCTTTCTAAAGGAAATAAAATATTTTCACTTTCTTCTATTTATTTCCTGCTTGGTTCCTTCTAAATATGGATCTTTAAATCGAAATGAGATGCTTGTTTTTCAAGGAGTCAAAACTTAATTAAAACATTTGATATTAAATTAAGACCAGTTAGAATTTTAACATCAGATGGTGTTGTTCTGCGAGTTGAAAAAGCTGGTGTTCACTCTGCGCTATCCATGCATCTCTGAGTTCTCAATACGGATTGACCAAGGCCACGTTCATTGTAAAAAAAGCTGTTAATCCACAATTCACATACTGGGTATTGCACGCAAGGTTACATATTGTAAATATTATAATATTACAAATGCAGAAGCAATTCATTAGCTCTACAGTTGGACTATTAAAAAGCATTAAGGGCCAAGACAAAAAATAACATTGTGTGGCAGGAGACCTTTACACTGTAAGAACAAACAACTACCAATCAAGCACCAGTCGCCCGCGTGTTGTTGCTTCGAGTTCTAATTGGTAACGACAATGTTTGCGTTTAGTCTGATTGGCCAGAGTGACTACTTTTTGGTCTTGGCGAAAAGTTAAGTCATTAGAAAAGCGCTCTTATTCACCACCTAAATTACACGCTGACCAAGGGAACTAGGAAAGTTATTTCAAAGGTAACTACCACACAATATATTGCAAGTAAGGTTACACGATTAGTATGTTAAATATATCAGCATTTAATTAGCTCTACAGTTGGATACATTCACATTGTACTGGATCCACTTTGGATCGGGTACAAAAATTTGCACGGATAGGCCTTCCGTTCACACTACAACTGTTATCCGGGCAGGTTTCGGACCGCCTATCCGTGCAAGTTTTGTATCTGCTCCAGGAGCAGGTACAGTCTTGGATCCGTAACGGTCTAAAGTTGTACCGGCACAATGTGAAACAGGTCGAACGGTTCCGTTTTCGTTGTACCGGCACAATGAGTAACATTTTAAAGATTCGGACATTCTGCGCATGAGTAACATGGTAAAAATGATTATGGACCGGTACAGTGTGAACAAATGAAAATACAATACCGGGAAAGTGTGAACAAGTGTAAAAACTTGCACGGATACAAATGTACCTGCACGGATCCAACCTGTACCGGTACAATGTGAACGAAGCCTGCTCAAAATCACTGTAGCTTTGGTCTCGGAGGGTTTCCCTGGAATCCAGACTTCTAAATAGAGACTCCTAAATATAAAATTCGGAAATAAAACGGAATAGAGTTCCACTAACTTTATTCTTCTGCCACTAAGTATCAGAAAGGGCAGTAGAATCACCCGTATAATCAAGGTATTTCACAATACATGGTGAAGTAGTGCTATACATTGCCTTATTATTCGGGCGATGACATCATCGACCAAATATTAAATTTGGATTTGAACGCGACTAAAAGACTCGGTCGAGTTGCTCGGCTGAAGCGGTACGATGAGAGCTGGGGTAAAGCGTTTTATTTGTAAGTTATTTTTCTGTGGTTATTTTTGAATATACACGTTTGGGGAAGTTGGAAGTGGCAATAGGACCGCGAAGGAAAATACTGCTGGTATACGTAGGATCAGGTATTCGTTTATTCTGCGACTCGTCGCACTATATTGTGAAGTCTTTTTTTTTCTATTTAGTATTGAAGTCTCCGAGCAATTCGTATCCGGTTTGTTTACGAAGTTGTGTGGATCGATAGGAAATGCAAAATTGTTAACTGTTACGCGAGCGAAACCGGGAATGCAAAAATATGTTTGGACAGTGTTTGTTACATTGTTTAAAATCGAAGTCATTGAACGGGAAATTTTGTTTTATCTTCTGCGTTTCTGCAACTTCTGAAAACACAAGTGATATTAATCGTTAATTTTACGAGGAAACATGCGATTACTTGTTTGTGACATAGAGGGCAACATTTTTGGAAAACATTCAAGGCGCCGAAGCTAAATTCAGCCTGCGGAACGAAATATTCCTTCCCACAAAAAATCACACATAATCACAGCGAGATGGAACAAATCCTTACGTTCAGAACTGGATTAGGTTGACTGTTGTGTAAATCTTCATAGAAAAATGTAAGTCGTGAAAATAAAAAAAATAACAAGCTTACACTCAAGGCAAGTAAAACGTAATTTTATTCACCTGTTTTGAAGCTTTCCGCTGCGAGCTGCTTGACATGTCAAATATCCTACATCGATGAAACAGCAAACGACGACTC
This sequence comes from Desmophyllum pertusum, assembly GCA_029204205.1. NCBI lineage: Eukaryota > Metazoa > Cnidaria > Anthozoa > Scleractinia > Caryophylliidae > Desmophyllum > Desmophyllum pertusum. The sequence continues at coordinate 3,602,170 of MU825400.1, forward strand.
CAGAGAGTGTTGTTGTTAGTTCAGCGATTTTAGTTGATGTTTACGCGGTCTTTTAGAAGACTTATTCGATAATTGCTATGATGTTTTGGCGAAACAAATGGAGGTGATATGTATTTTGTCGGAAAGTCTTTAGTTGCAACTGGGAAAAAATAACGTTGACATTGTTGGCACGGTCTAACCGGCCGACAGCATTCATTGTAAACAATAGCGATCAAAGTTATTTAGCAAAACAACATGGACGAACGAAAACGTTTAGAGGTAAGAAACAAATTATTGTTTTAGTCATAACAGAAGCCAAAACACTATCGTTTTACATAAAAGCGAAATAGCAGCGAATTTGTTTTGTTTTTGAACGCCAAATGTCAATGAATAATCTGCAGAAATCTTGGGAAGAAGCCGACAAAAATTACCACCGACAAAGTTGAAAATAGATTTGTCAAACTCGAAGAAACTTTCTACAAAATTCAGGAGAAGCCATAAAATGGAAAATTTTCGTTGAAACAAGTATTTACTCATTCAAGAAATGTTAAAATATCATACAACTAGGATTATAGATTAGTTCTTAATTCGCGCTACTTCGCGACTTTTGTGTTCTGACGCACCACTCAAGCGTACTGTACAGCTCCGCAAATGATCCCGGGACCGCAAATGATCCCCGACCGCAAATGATCCCCAAATTGGACCGCAAATGATCCCGAACCTTAAATGAACCCCAGAGTGCAAATGATCACGCTAAAAATTGAGGAATGGCGTGGACGGTGGACCCGATTTTTTGTTCCATTTGAATATTTAGCGGCGGAAATCGAGCCTAGTTTTCGTGTCACCAAGATTCATTTATCTATAAATTTCGAGATTAAAGACAGTATTCTGCGCCATGAAACAAGCTAGACATGGAAATTGACACCCGTTACAGCAAACTACTTCGCGAAATCGGCAAATAACATTTCCGGTGAATTTAACACACGGCCGCGCTTTGATGAAGTGTGAATACTGTGAATTTTTGTCAGGCTCCTAAACTCACTCTCAATAATGGCAATAATAACAATGTAAGCACGAGAAGGTGCAATTTAGCCATTTTCATACTGCAAGCACATGGGAGAAGCAGCTACCTCTGATGACATTGATAACTGAGGTGACATGCCTTGACGGTTCAGATGACCTTTGATTTCCCCCAGCAACCGTGCTTGTCTTCACAAAACCCCTCAGTTTTAAGCGGCCGTTAACAAAGTACCGAAACTATGGTCAATATGTAAATGAAACCCCTATAAGCGGCCACCTTATGGCCGAGTTCTCAGAGTTCTCCTCTTGTTTTTTTTTAGGAGCCTGAAAAAAAAATTCACAGTTTTCACACTTCATCATGCAGTCATGCCGCCAAAACAGCATGAAATAGAATTCACCGGAAATGTTATTTGCCGATTTCGTGAAGTAGTTTGCTGTAACGGGTGTCAATTTCCATGTCTAGCTTGTTTCATGGTGCAGAATACCCTCTTTAATCTCGAAATTTATAGATAAATGAATCTTGGTGACGCGAAAACAATATAACATGCGGTGTTAACTCTTGTGTAAGTCTGCAATAATTCTAGACGAGGATGAATTTTACCGCGAAAACCAAAAAACACATTCTCGAATTAACTATTTTTACTGATATCTCGCCTTATTTCAATGATTTTGAATTTATTTTTTTACTACAATTAATCTGTATCTGTAACCAGGTAACTAGATAAAAATGTCTAGCGTGCACGGTTTCAGTTCTTGGGGAAAATATTCAAAAGGGAAAACAAATCGGGTCCACCGTCCACGCCATTCCTCAATTTTTAGCAGGATCATTTGCGGTCCACTCTGGGGATCATTTGCGGTCCTGGATCATTTGCGGTCCAATTTGGGGATCATTTGCGGTCGGGGATCATTTGCGGTCCCGGGATCAATTGCGGAGCTGTACAGTACGGTACAGTATATATATATATAGACCCAAGTATTTTGTAAGCTGTATACACTGAAGAAGCCCGAACGGGCGAAACCGTCTGTATTAAATCAAGACATGTGAGAAGTTCGTTGGTGACTCTTTCTTCATTCATACTATATATATATATATATATATATATATATATATACACCCGTTTTCAAAAAGGTTTTCTTTAGAAAAGATATATAGATAGATATATACTTTTGTTTACCTGCACGTGCGCGCGTGTGCATGTCACACCAGTCATTGTTTAACTTGTTAAAAACATCAGGTAGGTGAGACACATTTTGTGCTCGTTTGTTTGTTTCATAGTATTACAAATAACATATTTTGCTTTTCGAGAAAGATGCCTGCTCCTTTTTCAATTAGTGATGAGTTGCGTTGGCAATTTTATTTGGCAAGTTTTGGGCCTTCGGAAAAAAAGGTTTCTCCATATATCACGCAATCATTGTTGTACTTTTTTATTACAAATAATACATGCACTCAGTATTTTCTTTTGAACCTGATTTTTCAGTTATTATGTGTTCTGTACAGCTATATTTTTTGCGACTTTTTGCAACTTCAAATCGCGCATATAAATCAGCTGCGATTTGGTCGTGATTTCAGCGTGTTATCGCCGTAGGTAAGATGTGTGTATATGCACTGATACAAAACCTCTGCTCAAAATTTTCAGGATTCATAGAAATTCCAGCCATATCGCGCTCCAATATTGCATTGAGATTGCAGCTGGCTGCAGCGCGAGCGCGACAAAAATCGCAGTGAAAATCTCGACAAAAATTACATCAAAAATCGCCTGTGTAAACGGGTCTTAATTCGTGTTTATTTATTCTAGTTTATTTTATCACTGCCCAAAGCAAGTACTATTGTTTTCCTTATTGTTTACTGTGAGAGTATGCAAATTCAAAAGAACAGTAGAGAGGATTCGTGAAAAAAATGGGATTTTTCTCACTTATGTAAAAGTATTTACCATTTTTGTTACAGTACATGCATTTAAACACGAAGACGTACTATAAAAGGCTAAGCGCCTCCTACTTTCTTCATACTTTCCATCTATAATTTGCATTTTAGTATTGCACGTGGAGGCTAGAGCTTTGTAATGTTCTTGTATTCCTTTACAATGTTTGTATCCACTATGAACATAAAACCTTATAATGTCTCAAATTTCCTCGTTTGTTCTCGGTAAGATGTGAATTAAAACTTATAGAAACATATCATTCAAAATTATGTACTTCAAATGTGAAACTTTCATGACCGAGTTTGAATTTCGCGGGTTGTGTCAGCGTAAACACGCACGTTAGTTATGATAATATTCTATGTTCTTTTGCTGTTTCTTGCACACCGAAATTTTTCAAGAAACTAGTCATTATTCCGTGGGATTTAGAATGATTTATAGAAAGAAAAACGAAACATTATTTATTCTCCACTGACGACTAATTTTCAGCTATTGCCTCGTTCGCTGTTGATTGACAAATGAACTCGAGGTACCTAGTACCTCTCCTTTTATAGTGCGTATTCGTGTTTAAACAAAAAGAATGAATGTCTCACGTACCTGATGTTTTTTTCAAGTTAAACAATGACTGGTGTGACATGCACACGCGCGCACGTGCAGGTAAACAAAAGTATATATCTATCTATATATCTTTCTAAAGAAAACCTTTTTGAAAACGGGTGTATATATATATATATATATATATATAATATATATATATATTGTTCCGTACAGCAATAACTTGAAAGGTTGTTAGAAGTAAAATCTCGTAATTCAATTTTACACACGTTTCTTTAAAATTTCCATTTACTAACGATCGAGTGACAGACCAATACGTAATTTAACTTGACAGTTAAACGACATAATAACTTGACAGTTAAACGCCATAAAAAGGAATTATTGTCCAAACAATAAAAATTGTATGCTGCCCCTCAGTTAATATTTAACCTGGACTATCTATGCGCGGTTAGGGTATTACAATGGGGGTGCAACATATTGGGGCATTCTGGTAACCCTATAGGCGAATTACCTCTGCATGTGGTTGTTTGGATTCGTCAGAACAGGAGAGATTCCCGTTGTTCACTTTGTTGAACTCCATCTTTAGTTTGCTCTACTTCGAACAGGTTAGTACTGGCATTTTTTTATCAGCCAGTCCTTACAAAAAGGGTTTACCCTCTCATTTTACCACGTTGTGGGATCTTTGCATTTTATCAAGCATTTGTTTTAGCCTTTGGTTGCGGCCATTGCATGGCGCGCTTTTCTTTCGGTTTTCATTTTCCTCCTTTTTTCCCATGGAATCTCCTCGAAATGTGCTGATTTGTCGGTCATTCCTTTGTTAAAAGGCTAAAATACGATTTGCAATGCAAATTCGATCTTCGTGCTGCTGCGAATTTCCATTTAGCTAAACCGCGACGGTCTCCTTGCATGGCGTCGGTGGGTTAACCGTTTCCGCGATTAGCTCGTGAACTTCGGATGCGATTTACTACCGAGATCTACTCCAAGGGTCATTATTCTTGAGATAGGGACAAAATGATCTAAGTTCCCGAAAACCGGAGGTTGTTGTTGCGGAAATATTAGACTTGGTGGATTACTTGCAAACTTTTGCATCTTCGCTTTGCTGTGGGTGTGTGCAAAGTCATCCCTCGGCGGGAGAGCGGCACGGGTTTGCCACAGGAGTATTTTAATGATAGGGCTGCTACTTTCAATAAGATGATCGAAGCACTTTTTTGACGATCGACGTACTGTCTTTGTGTGGGAACATTGGACTTGCAGAGCCCCTTTCTCGTCGAGTCCTTTTGCCAGATGGCGTTTCACTTAAGAGACTGTCTCTGTAAAAGCGGACCGGTCGGTTCCAGGTCGAAAGATAAAATCGCCTGATTTTTTGTGTGGCGAAAGGCCTTCATGCCAAAGTAACAAAACCACAATTATTTCGGTTCTTGCTTTTAAATTTTTTCCGTTAGGGGCGAAAAATATTTCAGCGATGGGCGCTCGCGCGAGACCGAAATCGGGCACGATTGTTTACGTTTTTTGAGGCGATTGGCGCAAAGCTAAGAAATAATATATTACATAATTTTAACATAGAAACGTAGATATGCTTCTACTTTATAGGGCTATATGAGCTTCAAGCAATTTACGTTAAGCTATTTGAATACCAGGCGGCTACTCGCCCCTACATGAATACGCTCGCGGGGCAAGCCAAAAATTGGTCATTTTGTACACCTCATTTCTCAGCTGGCTGATGGAATTAAAAGATGACAATAACATCAATGTAAAGTCTGGACGCTTGCCCTAGCAAGAATATGTAACCAAATGTTTGTCTATACGACGATTCTTGTAAACGGTCTTCGAACAGTTTCCACTTAATATTGACAAATTTCCTCCCTAAAACTGACCCCGAAGCTCAATATTCCAAATTAATAGGAACTTTAAAAACTTGGATCAAAGCTTGCCATATGCCAGAAAATGCAAGGGGACGATAAGAAATCGTTAAGGAATAGGAATGCAGATCATGGTGCAATCTTTAAAGTTGTTATTCGTCTCAATTCATAATCGCAAAATGCAGCTATAATTCTGTGATTAATTAATTCATGTTAACAATGAAATTTGATCCAAACCAAGCTGAATATCAGTATTCGTTATCCTCTAAATAATTTAATTATATTCTACAAGAAACAAATCACGACTCAGTCATATTGTTTTCGTGTCATTAAGTTTAAGCTAAAGTAAGGTTTGTTTTGATTAGGATGTCAGAAATTACGTTCTACTGTTACTATGTCACCCCGATTCACCTGACAGAGAAATCTATCATTTATACATACCCGACTGCTGGATGAGTTCCCGGCAAGTCCATCGCTTTCCTTCCATTTTTTTTCTCGTAGCATGAATTTGAATTTTCTCGTGGAATGCATTTGAACTCTAGATGACCAGTGAAATTCTGAAGTGTGACACTCAAACGGTGAAATCTGATCCAAATCAAGAGCTGTGACGTAAATATTTCAGGGGAGGGAGGAGCGGCTTGAAATATGGACGGGGCTTGACAGAGCTTTTACGGTAGTTATTTTCAAAGTAGCCTCTCAGAGTCCAACCCCAAACATCCTTGTTCGTAATTGTTAGAGCGGAATACACAGCGGGACCGAAGTCCCGTGGCCGCTACGGTAGCCCTGAACAAGCTGGCCAATATGGTCTGAATTTTTACTACTGAAAACCAGCAAAGGACATTTTACAGTGAAACGTTTGTGGGTAGTCTCCTTGGCAGCCGTTATTTAGGGTCAAGCAACACTTCTCGCCACCGTGTGGAGAAACGTTGCGTGACCAACCAAACATCGCTGAGACGGCTTAGCCTCAGCACAAAATTAGATGTCTTCATAAAAAAAAAAATAGTGTAACTTATTATTATTCATAGAAGAGATTTATATAAGGTGAAATTTTAAAAGAAAAAAAACCATGTGTGATTGTAATGGAAGCAATGAGCTTCATATAATTATTAGTTTAGAAGCCGAGGTAGGTATATAGAAAAAGGAAATCTAACAAGAATTACTTTACCGTGATCATTCAAGTTAAGTGTGAAAGTGATTTGTAAATAAAGGTATATGGTGATCAGTACAGGAAATAATTATTTCGAGTATAGGAAAAGCGAAGAAGTAACTCCGTAATTCTTACAAAAGCGGATCCTTGCCGGGATTGTCACCACCCATTAATAAGGAAAGAAACTAATGCTAGCACATTTTTATTGTACATATTACCTGGCTGTAAAGAGGAGATATTATTCTATAAGAATCCGATGTTAAATATTTTCTGTGCATAGTGTGGATTGAGCAAAACCGAATTTTGTGGTCCTAGCTCCTGGACTATAAGGTTCAGTAATATTGATGGCAATTACTAATATTAATTGGTAGTCCCGTTACAGCCAAAACCGAAATCCAGTTGAAACTCTTCACACTGATTTGTTTTACATAATTGTATAACATATTCTCTTTTAGCATAACCCAGCGGGCTGACTATTGGCAAACTCGCAATCTGATTGGCTACATTGTCACCTACTATTTAATCGATGTGCGCGCGCGCACGGCCACAAAAGTATTAAAAACAAAACCATAAATTAATCCGTTTTATCTATATTATACATTTAATAGATCAGCCATTGGGTTATGCTAAAACAATTAGACAGCTCGCTCTCGGTTTCTATCGATGATCCCGCTCTAATTTCTCGGATTCTGTTCACAATGAGCTAAAAGTCCATCATATTTGCCTCCCAAGTTCTAGCCAAGCTTAACAGCCGATTTAAAATTTGTATAATTGATCTATATTGAATTTCCTACGGAATATTTTCAGTTTGATGAAAAGTTTTCTCTGTTTTGAGACGGCGATGCGAAGGATTTGTTGGAGCAGGGCGCCCGCGCGTATTTTCCGCGATTCATGACGTCATTCATCCGTCGGTACTCTAATAGAGGACGGTTCTAAACCAATCACAGCGCGAGTTTTACACAGCAAATTATATAAAGAATAATATCTCCTCTTTACAGCCAGGTAATATGTACAATAAAAATGTGCTAGCAATTAGTTTGTTGTTGGTGACAATCCGGAAAGGATCCGCCTAATTATTTCCTGTACTGATCAACCATATACCTTTATTTACAATCATGATCACTTTCACATTTAACTTGAATGATCATGGTAAAGTAATTATTGTTAGATTCCTTTTTTATATACCTACCTCGGCTTCTAAACTAATACTATATGGAAGCTCATTGCTTCCATTACAATCACACATGTTTTTTTCTTTTAAAATTTCACCTTAAATCTCTTCTATGAATTATAATAAGGTACACTATTTTTTTTTTATGAGAACATGTAATTTGTGCTGAGGCTAAGCCGTCTCAGCGATGTTTGGTTGGTCACGCAACGTTTCTCCACACGGTGGCGAGAAGTGTTGCTTGGCCTAAATAAACGGCTGCCAAGGAGACTACCCACAACGTTTCACTGTAAAATGTCCTTTGCTGGTTTCAGTAGTAAAAAAAAATTCAGACCATATTGGCCAGCTTGTTCAGGGCTACCGTAGCGGCCACGGGACTTCGGTCCCGCTGTGTATTCCGCTCTAACAATTTACGAACAAGGATGTTTGGGGGTTGGACTCTGAGAGGCTACCTTGAAAATAACTACCGTAAAAGCTCTGTCAAGCCCGTCCCATATTTCAAGCCCCCCCCCCCCCCCCACCCTCCCCTGAAATATTTACGTCACAGCTCTGATTTGGATCAGATTTCACCGTTTGAGTGTCACACTTCAGAATTTCACTAGTCATCTAGAGTTTAAATGCATTCCACTAGAAAATTCAAATTCATGCTACGAGAAAAAAATGGAAGGAAAGCGATGGACTTGCCGGAACTCATCCAGCAGTCGGGTATGTATAAATAATAGATTTCTCTGTCAGGTGATCGGGGTGACATAGTAACAGTAGAACGTAATTTCTGCATCCTAATCAAAACAAACCTTACTTTAGCTTAAACTTAATGACACGAAAAACAATATGACTGAGGCCCCGTCCACACGTATCCGTTTTCGTTTGAAAACGCAAAAGTTTCTTTCCGTTTTTTCAAAATTTCTCCGTCCACACGTAGCGTTTTCGAATCGTTTTTGCCCGTCCACACGTATACGCAAAAACGACTGAAAACGCTTCAAATGCCTCTAAAGGGCATGCGCACCACTGAGTTTAGCCGAGCCTGCGAGTTGTTTGTGGATTTATATCGCTTTCCTTTTGCTAGTCTTTGGAAAAAAGCATTCAAAAATGTCGAAAACAGAGGCCGCGATCCTTTTGGTCAGCACAAACGCATGCGCAGTGAATTGAATTCGACCTCTTGGCGTCATCGTTTTCGAAAAGTTTCCGTTTTCAGGTGTCCACACGAGAACACGAAAACGCCGTTTTCAAAAGTTTCCACTTTGGAAAGCGTTTTCAAAAGTTTCCGTTTTCGGTGACCGTTTTCATCGGATACGTGTGGACGGGAGGCGAAAACGGAAAGAAACTTTTGCGTTTTTCAAACGAAAACGGATACGTGTGGACGGGGCCTGAGTCGTGATTTGTTTCTTGTAGAATATAATTAAATTATTTAGAGGATAACGAATACTGATATTCAGCTTGGTTTGGATCAAATTTCATTGTTAACATGAATTAATTAATCACAGAATTATAGCTGCATTTTGCGATGAATTGAGACGAATAACAACTTTAAAAGATTGCACCATGATCTGCATTCCTATTCCTTAACGATTTCGTATCGTCCCCTTGCATTTTCTGGCATATGGCAAGCTTTTGATCCAAGTTTTTAAAGTTCTTATTAATTTGGAATATTGAGCTTCGGGGTCAGTTTTAGGAGGAAATTTGTCAATATTAGAGGAAACTGTTCGAAGACCGTTTACAAGAATCGTAGTATAGACAACATTTGGTTACATATTCTTGTAGGGCAAGGTCCAGACTTTACATTGATGTTATTGCTGGTTTGCAACCATTCCCGAGATATTTAAATGACAAAGACCCTGGCGGCCATGTTAGATGACAGGAACAATAAAGCTAATTATAAATATTTTGTTAATGGTCATCCAACATGGCGGCGATGACGTCGGTTGCAACCAAGAATTGTCATCTTTTAATTCCATCCGCCAGCTGAGAAATGAGGTGTACAAATGACCAATTTTTGGCTTGCCCCGCGAGCGTGTTCATGTAGGGGCGAGTAGCCGCCTGGTATTCAAATAGTTTAATGTTAAATTGCTTGAAACTCATATAGCGTATAAAGTAGACGCATATCTACGTTTCTATGTTAAAATTATTGTAATATATTTTTTCCTTGCTTTGCGCCAATCGCTCAAAAAACGTAAACAATCGTGCCCGATTTCGGTCGCGCGCGAGCGCCCATCGGTGAAAATTATTTTTCGCCCCAAACGGAAACAATTTAAAAGCAAGAACCGAAATAATTGTGGTTTTGTTACTTGGCATGAAGGCCTTTCGCCACACAAAAAATCAGGCGATTTTATCTTTCGACCTGGAACCGACCGGTCCGCTTTTACAGAGACAGCCTCTTAAACCCTCACGGGCAGTATTGTTATTTATTATATGGCAAACTGGTCCACGATGAAAAGGAGCATTCTGATTGGTTCCCTGAGCGGTCCGAATTTTTACAATACGGACCGCTAAGATGGACCGCTCGCGAACTCATTTCGCCGAATTCCTTTTATGACACATTGAACAAAAGAAAACTGTGTTCTATTAAGTAAAAAACATTTTTCCTCATGTCTGGCGGACAATTTTGCTTAAACTTTTCGCAAAGCGGCCTGAAAAATGCAAGAACATGCTTAGCTTTGGCGCGCGCGCGTTAGCCGAGAATGGTTGCATTAATTTATCAGCAAATTTTAAAAAAAGCCAATATAATAAAAACTTTATTGAACTAGCTAGCTTGTTCGGTCCGTATTGTGCGAATAATCTTGCAAAAAAAAAAAACTCGACCAATATTTTCCCAATACGGACCTCACGCTAGTTCAATACCATATATATCGTAGCTATAGGGGTGCCATATTAAAAGGTGTCTCTTTGCTTCCACAATAGGCCTAGTACATGGGGTATCCCTGTCGATTTTAGGCTATACAATTTCTGCTCAGATCATGCAATTATTTCATTATATATGTGTCTCCATAGCAACAGTTGGGAATGCTTATATGACTTTGACCATAATGCCTTGTGGATATTTCTGTCTTGCATGTGTGGTTTATTGTTTTTTGCTTATTTTGTTCTATGATAATAATTCCATAGCAATGGTCTGGCATGTTATGAATTTGATCTTCATGCCTTGTGCCAGCAATTGGATGTCCTCTTTTTATTTATTTATTTCATTTATTATAAATTTTTGCCGATACTGTATTTGGAGCTATGACGATAATTCCATAGCAACAGTCAGGCCATCTTCGGAGACCCAGGGGTTAGAAGTCTTGATGACGAAAAGAACCCCTGGGTAGGATGTCTTACCACACGAGTTCCGAGAGGTAATTTGCATACTGGCTCCTGATTGGGCGCGGAAAAAATCCTTTGTATTTTCCGCTCAATCAGAGACCGAGAAACTTCGAGTACTTTTCGTGCCTCTAACACGGAGAGCAGTTTGCTCGCCATATTTGTTTTGCCCGTTCGCTAGACTTTGCTCTCAACGAAAAAGCTTCGGTAAAAATTTCCTGAAACCCTACGAAATCACGCCGGACTTCGCAATGGATTAGTGTAACAGTTCGAGCGATTTGAGGTATCGAGTGGTTAAGTTACGTTTTGTGCTGTGGCCATAATGCGAACTCGCGATACCGAATTTTCACAACTGCGTGTGTACCACCATGTTTTCAGCTTGCTCTGGTTTAACGTGGACCCTGCCAACCTCGTTCCCAGGGTCTACTCCGCTTTCAAGATGGCGGCTGGGCGCGGAGAAGACCCTGGGGTACACTGATATAACGCCCACGCTGATTGGTCTGTAGATTTATGATTCTTACATTAGTCATGATTGGCGGAAATAGTCTTCCTTGCAAAATGGACGACTTGCGGAGTTTTATTTTGTTATTTCTTCTCAAATTGAAACGTAAATTATTCCCAGTTAAATATTTCCCGTCTTGTTTAAATTATGCACGGCAATTTACGGAATCCTGAATTTATATATTGCTCGCATAAATGACGAATCGAATTTTTCACTGATCTGTACTTTTCAGAGAATTAAGCTTACAATCAAATGATTTGAACAGACAAGATACAATATTATGACCATTTTGATGCACTGCACTTAAAAGAAGGAAAGCCCTTCCTTGAAATATTTTGTAAACTTGATTATACTTAAAATGAAGATTATAGATTTATATGATATAAGCTGTGTTTCTCAATTTTCTAAGTGGTATAGGTATTAAATCACCTACAAGTTTACAACATACAGTGGAACCTCTACTTCGGGCCACCTCTATTTAAAAGGGAACACCTCCTTTACCGTAAGGGGACCCGGCAAAATTATTTAACACTCATATAATCTTTGTAATCCAGATACCGCTATGAAAGGGACGCCTCTATTAGTTTACATTTCTGTCTGATGTTTGGAAAACATTCAGCAGTTGTTATTAAAGATGTGGTTATTGTTCATCATGGTAGATAGATGAATATTTAATCATTTGTCTCATGATGGAGTCACTTTGAAGTGTTGAATGATCACGACGTTTGGACTGCTTTACGTATACTGCTTAGTTTTTATCAGGCAATCCTCATGATTATAATTTCCGACTAGATGTTGTTCCCTCAGTGGTCTGCTGCGGTATCGATCGGCTGTTATGTTTCTTGGTCATAGGTGGCCTCCATGGTTGAGGAATTTCGGCAGTTGTATGTACACTGTATGTCAATAAAGACTGTACTGGGTGCAAGTTTTGTGTGATTAAGTTTCTTTGGTGTAGTGCAGGGTATTGTTTTCTTGTCGGTCATTTCTTTGTCCTTTTTGTTTTGCTGTGTTGCAATGTTTTTGTATGAAATTTATTGTTCCTTATGCCCCTCAAACGTATATTTGTGTTGGGGAGGTGTGAATGAATTTATTCGAGAGTGATGTGGGTTATTTTAATTATTTTTTGTTCTAGGAGGTATTTTATTTTTTTAGATTGACATGTATAAATAAAGTTGCTTTACCTTTATCTTATTATCCTTGTTATGGAGTATTTTTTTAGCTTCAGTTTTTTGCTGGGGAGAGGGCTTATTCATAGAGGGTCCTGAAGAGGAAAATGGGAACTGGGATTTGCCTTTTTTTCACTGGCAAAATGGGATTTGGGGCACGCAATTTTGCTGTTGGGAATTATGGGATAATTTGAGCAAGCATTAGGCTGGGAGACTAGGATTTGGACAAAATATGGGCTGGCCATGGGAAAATGGGCCAGGGCCCTCTTCATATATTTTGGGTGTTACTCTACCTTACTCGTGTGGGTCAGAAAAGCGTGAACACTTTGATTGGGTGGCCCCCAAATCCGCCAAAAAATCAAGCACTTTGGGCAGGTGTAAAAATTGTTACTGTTTTTTAGCTAAAATAAAATGACAAAATATTGGCTAACAGCCACCAGCCCACCCGCCGCCCCCCCCCCCCCCCCCCCCCTTCAGTAAAAATAAGAACCCTACCATATTTGTACATACCGCAAGGTAGAACAAGAATATAAAGCTGCAATGAAGCAGGGTCCACGTTAACCAGAGCAAGCTGAAAACATGGTGGTACACACGCAGTTGTGAAATTCGGTATCGCGAGTCGCATTATGGCCACAGCACACAAAACGTAACTTAACCACTCGATACCTCAAATCGCTCGAACTGTTACACTAATCCATTGCGAAGTCCGGCGTGATTTCGTAGGGTTTCAGGAATTTTTACCGAAGCTTTTCATTGAGAGCAAAGTCTAGCGAACGGGCAAAACAAATATGGCGAGCAAACTGCTCTCCGTGTTAGAGGCACGAAAAGTACTCGAAGTTTCTCGGTCGCTGATTGAGCGGAAAAATACAAAGGATTTTTTCCGCGCCCAATCAGGAGCCAGTATGCAAATTACCTATCGGAACTCGTGTGGTAAGACATCCTACCCAGGGGTTCTTTTCGTCATCAGAGACTTCTAACCCCTGGGTCTCCGAGGATGCAGTCAGTCATGTTATCAATTTAGTTTGATTTATTTTTATTTTTGCCTACACTGTATTTGGAGCTATGATGATAATTCCATAGCAACAGTCAGGCATGTTATCACTGGCCAATACTGGCACAGTATATTTTTTACAGCATAATAGGGGGCACTGCGGCGACACTGTGTTTTTATGTCTGCCATGCCACCCTGCTGTTTAAGGTGATTCCCTGCAATTGCATTGCGCATCCTTACTGCGCATAATTTATTGCGTCATTTGCGCGCGCCACGCGTCATTTAGCGCCAATACGAGCGCGCGCACATACAGAACATTACAGGATTTCTTTCAGACAAAGCTTGGCTGGGAAATAAATGGTCGTTTTCTTCTAAACAAGCACGGTGACCCCCATTTTTTATTTCATAATTTTAATAAGAACAGTATCTACATTACACAAGAAAAAGATGGGCAGAAATCTATGATCAGTTTTTTGGCAATTTAACTAAATTCTCCGGAGGGAGCCACTACGGTCCCACAGCGCATATCCAATTTGAATCTACTTTGGAGTGTAAAGTAAATACAAAGGAAATCGAAGACATTTTTCTGGAACGTCGGTGAATAAACAATGGCATAAAGTCAAACTCTGTGCGATATCACGGCTGCATCGAAAAACATCGAGCTTATTTGCTGCGCACGGTTTTTGCCAAAAGGGGCCAAAATGACCGCACTCGTCAGCATTGTGGCGTGGAAACGAGCACGGTGATCCCCTCTTTTATCACGTTTTTATTATCTCCTTGACTTGTTACAAAAGTGTACCAAGTTTCATCGGAAATCTATGCTTGGTTCTATTACCAGGGAATTACCTTAAGTGTTGTTTGTTGTCTTGTAGTATTATTTTGTTGTTGTTCAAATGCTATTAACGCCGCTACAAGGTATTATGATCTGGTTGGGTCTTGGTTTGCCTGCTGTTTGTTTTGTTTTGTTTTTACTTATTTCTCAATAGGACAATGCCTCGTACCCGCCGATCTACCGAAAGGCAGCACGTGGTTCTGGGCCCATTGTTCCCGCCCAAGTAAGCGCCCATCATCCGCTGTGTCACCACCAACAACTGCCTCAGCGGGGTCTACCCAAGTTTGCAGTTACAACCTACCAGCCATAAAAATGAAACATACATTTAAAATTGACAATGTTATCGAAACCAATGTGGGGAAGCAACAATATTTTCTTGACGTAGCAATACAACGTAGAATATATTCAACTTCTCAAAGAATAAAACCATGAATAGGCGCCCAAAGGTTTATTCCATAAAGGTGGATATGAACTTGACGAAGTTCAACACTAACAATAGGTTACTGACAATAAGGAGCCTGAGTATGATCGTAAAAACTCCGTTTTATTCTGCAAATATTAAACAATACACAACATGACTTTGGTTTCTTTATTTAATTTTGTTTCTGCGCCTTTCAATAACATGCGAATTCAGGAAACAGAAGTTCACTTCAACGAGTTCAAAAGGTCACGTGCGTGGACTGTGATTGATAGATTTCAATCCATGTTTTTTTTTCAGGGTCTGTTGGTTGTCGTTGTTATTAATTAGGGACCTAAAGCAACCACGACGGTGACGCCATGGAAGACGTCACTTAAAAAGTAAATTCACGTTCCTATAAACTATTTCGCGATTTTACCAACACCAGGAGCTGAATTCGTAAGGAAGGAGTTCAAGTCCAGATAGAGAAAGGGAAACTTTACCGTCGTGTGTTCACGTTGTCCATAATACCGTGAATTTGGTTATTTGCGTTGTTGTTTTGCAGAGGACGGCAAAAAAGGAACCAAAACTTGCAAAACGCACGTGCAGAACAATTGTACTACTTATTAAACCTATTGTTGTGTGACATTCTCGTCGCCGACTACGCCATCGTGGTTGCTTAACCCATTGACTACTGGGCTTTTCCAAAAAACGGCAATCTAACATCCCGGATGCCTATTTCTGGCCATTATCTCAACAGTTTAATGTCAAAATGTCTAAAACTTAGTTTAAAACACGGCAACTAACATCCCCTTCTACGTAGAATATTTTCCTTGGACATGCGCAGAAATCAAAATTTCGACAGTTTTTGGGTTTGAAAAACACACCTGACTTATAAGGCTTTTCTTTTCCTTTTATTTTTGTTGCCGTTCTTGCTCTCCTTTTTCTCTTATTTTATTTTGTGGTTTTGTTGGCCTTTCAGTCGCCTTTGTTCACGTTGAAAAAGTTTTAACCTAAACGTTGGGAAAAGGGAATTTTTTTGACAGAGAGTGTCAATGGTAGTGAAGGTCGCGTTTTTGGTGATTTTGGAGGAAAAAATCCAAGTTGTTTTGTGTGTATCTCTGGTCCAATCAATTTAACGTTTCGTGCTCGTTTAGGCATGCTTTGTTAGACATTTTCAACTCTATCCGTTGATTATCAAAGACATCCTCTAGCGTGAAAAGTGATGACGTCACACGTGGTACAAGTCTGTGGTCTCTTCTTGGCCGTTTATGGCCGGTTTAGTAGTCAATGTGTTAAGGTCCCTAATGATTGACAGTGCTCAGCGTCCGTGGACTGTGATTGGTAGATTTCGATCCATATCTTTATTTCAAGGTCCGTTGCTTGCTGTCGTAGTTATGATTGACGGCAGCGAAAAACGCAATCGCAAGTTGGATTTTGAACTTCAGAGCTCGCATGTTATTGAAAGGCGCAGTAATGAATTAAGTATCAAAACACACGCGCAGTATTCATTCAAATTGTTCAATTAAAATAAATCCAAAACTAATTTGGTGTTCACTAGCCAAGGCACAGAATTGCATTTAATTATCAATTCATTATATATAGCGTTTTAGAGTGTTTCGAAGACAACACTTATTAAGTCAAAAAAGATATCATAGCTTAAAACTATTTTTAAAAGTAAGCATTCCGAACGTACGGAAAAAACACCACTAAAACAAAACAAAAACATTTCATTTCTTAAATCGCGTACTGGCGAATTTTATATTTGGAGTTTTTAACGACTATTGACTCTAAATTAAACATGTACTTATTGCCAATTTATATTTGGCACAATTTACACACTTTCGCATTTAAGTCGCGTCGAATGTAATTCAAGTCACCAAAAAATCGCTTTAATTCAGCGCAATACCCACACACACAACAAAGCAGAACACGCTGCTTCCATGGCGTATTGCAAATCAAGTAATACTAGCGAGATTTCTGCGGATTGAATTACATTCGACGCAACTGAGAGGAAACTTAAAGGGGAAGTATCACGGGGATTTAGTGTCAGTTCATAAAAAAACATTTTTGTATTAACAGAAACCAAAACATAATGGTCAGTTTTGTTATAAATTACCACCCTAATGAACTAAAACTGTGGACGAGTGTCTCCGGCCATAGATGGACTGGTCAAAATGGATTTCAACTTGACAAAAATTGGGCTAATTTTGGCACTTTCGTTTCCAAAATGCGCCAGAATAGAACATGATTTGTTCCTCTGTCACGAATTCGGTTGATTTCTTTCTCTTGGTGTTCTAGAATTATTTTGTAAATAGGTAAAGGTATTGTAGCACAGTTTTGACCAAAAAAGGTCAAAATCCCCGTGATACTATGTTATGATTACCAGGGGCCTGGGGCCGGATTCACGATGCCCTTCTAAGAAGTATCCTAAGTATTGTTTCCCAACAGTAGGCTATTATTAGGAAACAATACTAGGAGTGTTTCGTGAATCCGGCCCCTGCTCACAAAATGGCACTTCATATCAAATTAAATATTCGCAGTCTCTAGCGGCTGTTAGGAATTCTTAACAAAGACTGCAAAATTATGCCCCCATCATATTTACACTACTTACGAATTTGTTCTAAGCTAGGTATCTAATTTTAACTGTGAGACCTTGCCTGCCACTTAGACATTCAGCGCTCTAACAGCTAAGCTAACCAGGAGGTGGTGTTAAAAAACTCACTATGCCTACAATGCCTAAAAGTGGAAACAATCACATTCAGACCAGAGGTGGGAATCTGCCCGCCTGGACTTTGACCATTTATAACTTTTTTAATATTGGAGTAAAAGCTGCCAAACTTTTAAGACTTTACCTAAAATGTATCTGGGAACAATTTGGTATGACATGTCATTGTTCACGAATTTGCTGTTACCATGGCAGCCATCCGTTGACAGAAATATTTTTCCAAGTTTGTTTTTTAAAAGGAAGAAAAAAAATAACTTCCTTGCAAAAACGTTTACCTTTTTAGATCATTTTAGCATTCTTTTATTGGTTTTGGTTACTTTTGAGTCATTTTTGGTGCTTTTCTGACGTACTGGAAAGATCACGAAATCCAATATGGCGGATCCAAGATGGCGACTGATGAGAAATCATGACGCAATTTCTACGTCATGTGACGCCATCATTTTATGATCCATACGTCATTAGAAACATTTTGAGACGTACTATATACCCTCTAAGTCTCATTGTTGTAGCTTGAAGACAACACACATTAAGAGGCAGTCCGTGTAAAAACCGACCGGTCAATTTTCGGCGGAAAATGAATTTCTTTCATTTTCTCCACAGAACTCAAACATCATGTCTAAAGTACAAAAATCGTATTTGTTTCGTTTCGTTTGTTTTAATACTTGAGTTTGACCGTTTCTTCCGAAGCGACCATGGATCAAACAAATCCGTCATTTGTAACACTGATTTTGGCCTGAAACTCGACGTACCGTATGATACTTTAGATTTAACACAGCAAGCTTATATTTATGTCGAAATTAATCAGTAAAGAACTTTGTTTTAAGCATTAAATTAACTTGTTTCATATCGCATAACATTAGTTATGATTTTTTTCGTACACTCTCATATCGCTGTTACGCGCGCCATTGGCGAGGTGTCTCCATAAAATCGAAAATTCCCAAAAGTGGCATCTGATCTAAAATCAACTCTCTAATATTTCATTAGACCAAGGTCTGGTCTACAAATATCTGAAATAAAATTTGTGGGCACTCGTCATATAACACTATAAAAACTTGCATCAAATTCACAAAAATTGCAAATTTCATTATCATTCGGTGATTTATAGGCTGGATTTATTTCCTTCAGTTGCATTTAAAAACATTTGAAACCAATCACAGATTGAAAAATAGACCATATAACAGTCCAGACCTGAAAACATTTATAAAACTAACCTGAATTATGTACAAAGTCTTCCTACTGCACACCTTCTTTTCCAACCATTGGATCGTTGTGTCACGCAACACCCGGAGCGAAACAGCATCATGATTCCGTTCACCGAATCCGCCAAAAGCCCAACTTTAATATGTTCGCCCATTCATATGTGAAGATTGATCGACAGAAGCCTGATGGTATTCATGGTGCAAAATAACTGCAGCTAGTTCACGAAATATAAAGTCCGTTAAGTGTTGTTATCGCTGGGTAAATCCAGTGCTCTTGTGCTGTCGTTCAGTTTGTAACTTTTTGCAGAGAACCGTTCCAATGTAAACAAAGTCCTTCGTAAATCCTCATGTATAATGTCCTTAAAACACTGATCAATCAAGCAAATACTGTTCAAAGGCTCTGGACTTCGATTCATTATCGGCACAAGTACAGAGTCTACAGAGGAAGTACAACAACAAGTTGACAACCTTCACCTGATTTGATTGACCGCTGACCTTTTCGTGACTCGTGACTCGGACTCGCGGACTCGTGCGTGACAGCGAAAAAACGTAATAACTTTTCTCCCACTTCCTTCGTTCAGAACTTTTTAAGTGTGTGAGAAGTTTGCTATCTTTATTCACTTGTGAACGGACACTGTAGTGACTATTCCTCTGAATGAGTACAATGATAATATTTCAGTGCCCAAAGGGGGGGGGGGGGGGGGGGGGGGGTGGGGGGTGGGGGCACCCTGGTATATTTATATTGAAGGGGAGGTGCGTAGCGATATGGGGAGTTTTTTGGGGTACGAGGCGTTTTATCGACCAAATACGCCGGTATTTAGGTTTGTAATTCTTCATTTCTTTGATTTGTTTTTATAAAAGTAAATTCGTGAACATCGATGGTACAGACCATACAGCCTGAGACGGAAGTTAACCAAATTTTTCATTTTGTGTTTTTTGACTATACCATATTTTTAAAACATTTATTGTGTCGGTAGGACTGCTGTTACAACAGCAAAGGCAGTTTTTAGATGCAACGTCGCTCCCGATCCCTTTAGGGAATACACTCTTTTTTTTTATATAAGAACGTCTAATTTTTGAGCTGAGTCTGAGCTAAGACCGAATGTTCTTATTTTTTTGGCGATTTCAGCTATGGTATAGAATTTCACAAAAACAGATTCGAACGTTACCATGAAAATGTATTTACACTTTTATGTGATAGAAATTTATGTTGTTACTATAAAAATTGCGCATTCAAGTATTTTGAGCTGATTTGAACTGCTTATTCACTGATATATTTGAAATGTTACATTGTATTGAGAGCTCGATGCAAGAAACAAGTGAATAAAAATGTTCTTAGCTAAGTATCAACCTGGTTATGTTCTTAGCATGTTCTTAAAATTTTGGTCAATCTCAGTCTCAACGTTCTTATAAAAAAGGTTCGTATAAAAAAAAAAAGAGTGTATATATACCGCTTAGCGATGCCTTGCAACGATGGGTGGCCCACAGGAATGGATTCCGAGTGTTCTAAAACTCATCATTACACTCTATCAGAGGAATAGAGTCACGTCTACTTCTACTAGCACTACAATGTCTCTTCGCAAGTGAATAGAGAGAGCAATTTCTAACACACTTTAAAACAAATTTATCTGTCACGCACGAGTCCTGTCACGAAAAGGTCAGCGGTCACTCGAATCAGGCGGTGCTAGAAAATGGTTTTCAGTTAACTTGTTGTATTTAATACTTGTGCCGATAATGAATCGAGGTCCCGAGCCTTTGTGCAGTATTTGCTTGATTGATCAGTGTTTTAAGGACATTATCCATAAGGATTAACGAAGGACTTCGTTTACATATGGAACGGTTCTCTGCAAAAAGTTACAAACTGAACGACAGCACAAGAGCACTGGATTTACCCAGCGATAACAACACTTAACGGACTTTATATTTCGTGAACTAGCTGCAGTTATTTTGCACCATGAATACCATCAGGCTTCTGTCGATCAATCTTCACATATGAATGGGCGAACATATTAAAGTTGGGCTTTTGGCGGATTGGGTGAACGGAATCATGATGCTGTTTCGCTCCGGGTGTTGCGTGACACAACGATCAAATGGTTGGAAAAGAAGGTGTGCGTGCAGTAGGAAGACTTTGCACATAATTCAGGTTAGTTTTATAAATGTTTTCAGGTCTGGACTGTTATATGGTCTATTTTTCAATCTGTGATTGGTTTCAAATGTTTTTAAATGCAACTGAAGGAAATAAATCCAGCCTATAAATCACCGAATGATAATGAAATTTGCAATTTTTGTGAATTTGATGCAAGTTTTTATAGTGTTATATGACGAGTGCCCACAAATTTTATTTCAGATATTTGTAGACCAGACCTTGTTCTAATGAAATATTAGAGAGTTGATTTTAGATCAGGTGCCACTTTTGGGAATTTTCGATTTTTATGGAGACACCTCGCCAATGGCGCGCGTAACAGCGATATGAGAGTGTACGAAAAAAATCATAACTAATTTTATGCGATATGAAACAAGTTAATTTAATGCTTAAAACAAAGTTCTTTACTGATATTAATTTCGACATAAATATAAGCTTGCTGTGTTAAATCTAAAGTATCATACGGTACGTCGAGTTTCAGGCCAAAATCAGTGTTACAAATGACGGATTTGTTTGATCCATGGTCGCTTCGGAAGAAACGGTCAAACTCAAGTATTAAAACAAACGAAACGAAACAAATACGATTTTTGTACTTTAGACATGATGTTTGAGTTCTGTGGAGAAAATGAAAGAAATTCATTTTCCGCCGAAAATTGACCGGTCGGTTTTTACACGGACTGCCTCTTAAACACGAAAACGCGGACGAGCGAAGGGAAAAAACGAGGACATTTTCTACAATCTCTGTGCATTTATTATCGCGTTCGCTCGTTCGCTTTCTTACTCGTCCCACTAACTGAGAGCAAAACAAACCGGGCAGTATATATCAATCTTAGCTTGGGCACTTAGTAGTTAACTATTATTCCTTGAGCCTTTTAACAACATTGTTAATTTATAATAATTAGTATATCTAAAATAATCTGACCTGGACCCACAAATATGAAGATAACATCTTACTTATATCTCTTTTCAGTCTAAACCGCGGTTTTTCACCAAAACTGTAAACTTACGTTCTGCATAATGCTTACAGAACTTATGAAGATACTTATTTCTTTTACTTCTCCTTCCTTCTGTTAACTGTAAGAACACAACTCTCGCTTAGACGTTCGGTGCATCACCGTAAACTATACACAGAAAAAAACCCCAAAGGACCTTCATACTCTACAAAACTACAAAAGTGCAAACATCTTTAAAAATTATATTGTATAAAATGTATTGGTGAGTTAGGTGGGCGGGGTGATATCATGAATGGACCGATAGCGGCTGCTATAGGCGCCTTTACATGCTAACGTCCATTCTCACCCTGAAATAAAAACATTGTAAAGCGCATTATAAAATTTTGGTCATATAACGCGCGCTCTGATTGGTCAATTCGAGTTCATTATAACTCGATAAAGCACGCGCCATACACCACACGCGTGCTTTACCGTGTTATAATGCACTCTGCCTACGTCATAAGTTTGAGCGCGCGTAATTGGGAATTTTTAAGCACACTCGAGAAGTACGAGCACTTCTTTCGTGTTCTTAAAAATTCCCGCGTGCTTATATAACTCAACAATGCACTCGGGCGCGTTAACTATTCCTTTATTTGAATAAACAAAATTATAGAAAATGCGCTATATAAATGCATTATCATTATCATTAACATTTTAGAGTATTTTGAAGACAGCACTTATTATTTAAAGTAAGCATTCTATACATACGGAAAAATTACCACAAAGCCTACATTTCATGTAAATGCAAATCAACCTGGGGGCGGTATCTCTTAAGGTGGCTCGATCGGGTTTTGGAGTGACGATACCTTTCAACTTTGAGCAACTGGTGTACCACCATAAATAATCTTACAGAAAATCAATTGTTACAGCTGTACTAGAGAAAGATTAAAGTTTCAGATGAGGTACGTTTTATCGAAATCGGAGTAACCATAGCAACGTAATGACGTCATCCCCCTTTTTACATTAGACCGAATTACTTGCTATCAAGGGATAAGTTTGGAAAACGCTCTCTGGTTCTTTGACCTGACAGACTTGTCTCAAGGTCTGCAAAATTTTAAGAATTTCTATGAGAGCGTTTTCGAGAAAATTTCGGGTGAAGTTTTAAGGCGTTAAAATACAACAAAAACAAGACAATTTTGAAATGTTATTGAAAAGTATGTCCAGAAGTCTTGATGAAATAAAATTTTGGTCTTAAATGAATTTTATACCATCTAATTACCTTGAGAAAAATTCTCAGGGAAATCGTTCCATTTGATTTTTGGAAACATTGGCTTGAATATGAACTGGTTTGGAGTGTTATTCGCTTTTTATCAAAAATTGACCCTAAACTTATTAAAATGGTCACAAATTAAAAAGCGATAAATTAATTTTTTTCTAACTTAGTCTTCAACGAGATTAATCAACATCTAATGCAATGTCCGAGTTTCAAATCATGTGATGAAATTTACAACTGCATGGCAATTCGGGACAATGGAGATGCATAATGAGAGCAACAAGCCACTAGCGCGAAAATCAGCGCAATATTTACCTGTGTTGAGGCTAAAAATTGACAGCCTTAGATTGTTTCAATGAATTTGAAACTCGGACATTGCATTAGATATTGATTAATCTCATTGAAGGCTAAGTTAGAAACAAATTCATCTATCGCTTTTTAATTTGTGACCATTTTAAACCAGTTCATATTCAAGCCAATGTTTCCAAAAATCAAATGGAACGATTTCCCTGAGAATTTTTCTCAAGGTAATTAGATGGTATAAAATTCAATTAAGACCAACATTTTATTTCATAAAGACTTCTGGACATACTTTTTAATAACATTTCAAAATTGTTTTGTTTTTGTTGCATTTCACTTCACCCGAAATTTTCTCGAAAACGCTCTCATAAAAATTCTTAAAATTTTGCAGACCTTAAGACAAGTCTGTCAGGTTAAAGATCCAAAGAGCGTTTTCCAAACTTATCCCTTGATCACAAGTAATTCGGTCTTACGTAAAATATGGGATGACGTCATTTCGTTGCTATGGTAACTCCGATTTCGATAAAACTTACCTCATCTCAAACTTCAATCTTTTCTAGCACAGATGTAACGATTTATTTTCCGTAAGATTATTTTGGTGGTACACGAGCTGCCAACAACCCGATCGAGCCACCTATAACTCCATTTTTGCCAACCGACTAAAAACAAAACGCTACAAAATATTGCCTACAAAAGAGGATAAAACTACAGTCCAGACTGCTGAAGCGAACAACTTTGATAACTCCAGAGCAGAATGTATAATTATGCAATCTCTGCTGGTTAAAGAATCATTTTATGCAAATCAAGGTTAGTGTCGAGTAACAGAAGCAAGTCCGGTGCTGTTCGGACATTTCTGTTGTTGGACCATTTCAGATGGCAGTAGCGAAGTAAGATTTCTAATTTTCGCCTTCGCGTTCCTGTCAAAATTCTATACCGCACTTGAGGCAACAGTTCAACCATTATAATATTCAGTGGCTCAGACCACCCTGTCGTTGACATTTTACCACAGCTGGACCGCTGATTTTAACAAAGAACTTTTGTCATAATCGAGCAATGATATCATCAGTGAACAATATAAGACATCTATGATGTCATTGTAAGTTGCCAAGGCAACACTAAAAGTGCTAAAACATCTCCTATGTTTGAGCACTTTTATGGCTTATAACTACACGGTATTGTTTTTTATATATCTTTATTTCATTGATATTATGAACATTTTGACCTATTTTCAAACAATTCCGTACATACGTTTTAGAGCCATCATAAATTAATGAAAATAAAATAAGTTATTTTTTTCTCAGTGCGCGAGCGGGCGGTATCCTGCAAATCCTGCAATCTGATTGGTTCCGGGAGCGGGAAGTATTCTCCCATCTCTGACCACGGTCACGGTAACCAACATTTTAGCGCCCTGCTTGGACCATTTCAGCAACGCGCGAAGGTCGGTACAAAGAAGTTTTTAAATCTCGCATTATTTTGCTCTCTTATCGTTGTCAAGTGAATGGGAACTATGCAGTGGAATTAAAGAACTTGCATTTCTTCAAAAGGCGAGTAGTCATTTGATTTTAACCGACAGAATTTAGTTTTAGTCAAGTTTGTTGTTCGTTTTTGGAAATCAGTTTCGCGTTTAAACTTGCGGGTTTTAAATTACAATTCACCATGTTTAGACTCGATTCCTTCGTTTTAATGGTTTGCTTTTCGTTTCTCTGTTTTCCTAAACAAATCTTCCGTTAATTTTCATTCAAGAAATAACTTTGTGGCTACCGGTATTCCCGTTTATAATTCTCGGCACGTATCAATTTTATGCCGTCGGCTTTGAAAGAGCTTATGCAGGCGAAGTTTGTCAGGGCTTCGCATAAAATGAAAACTGCAAACTGCCACCGAATGGCAAAAAATTAGATTTAACATGTGAAATAAAATTGTAGTATACGTAAAGACTGTAACTGGGAACAGTTTTGCTCGAAAAATGCTTTTCATGATATTTGTTTACGGCAAGAGTATGGAAGATTGCTGAAGATTGTCGTAGAATTTGACGGCGGCTTTGAATGGTTTTTGTGAAAATGGAAATAGCTTCTCGTTTCAGCTGCTTTTGTGACAAAATGCCGCTCTAGTCTCCATTTCTGTAATTACAATTTGTGGTGTAAAAATTAATCGTCTGAGTTTCTTGTTACTTGCCATGGCCTATTTCTTCGGTAGTCTTCTGCTGAGCTACATGTACTAGCGCGCGTGAAAACAGATTTTGCAAAACAAGCCTGAGATTTCAATATTTCTTTATCAAATTCAAACGAAGTACGAAAAAATAAAAAAGGTTATTTGCCGGCCTAGCTCGGTCCGTATTGAGAAAAACTGTACCCTTGGTCTTGAGTACGGCCCTCGGCCTAACGGCCTCGGGCCGCACTCAAGACCACGGGCACAGTTTTTCTCAATACGGACCACCCGGCCGGCCAATAACTTATATGTAGCCCTGAAACGTATGCACTGATTTGTCAAAACTTCGTAGAAATGTTCCGTCCATCGTGCAAGTAAAAATATCTGAAAGGAACACCATGTAGATTTCAATTATTGGCCTCAAAATGTCAAACAAACATTTGACATGTTTTGTCGCTTTTAGCATTGCCATGACAACTGGTAATGAGTTTCGATTATGACAAAAGTTTTATGTCAGCATCTGCCGTTCATCATCTGATTTATATCCGCATACTGTGTTTCATTAGCGGGGGAGGTGGAAGTATTTGGAATGCGTTGTCCTTTTAAGAATTCACCAAGTTCAGCATACTGAAGTTCTCCGGGCCTGGGTTTCTATAAGGAACATGGAAATGGATTTACATTTAGCGGGACCAAACTGGAAGTGGCAGTGAGAGAGAATGGGAATTTAGCAGAAGTAATCAAGAGAAGAGTCATGTTTCTCCACGCATGTGCCGTGATGTATTGCATTC
This sequence comes from Desmophyllum pertusum, assembly GCA_029204205.1. Taxonomy (NCBI): domain Eukaryota; kingdom Metazoa; phylum Cnidaria; class Anthozoa; order Scleractinia; family Caryophylliidae; genus Desmophyllum; species Desmophyllum pertusum. The sequence continues at coordinate 3,628,507 of MU825400.1, forward strand.
GTGTAACTATCGTGATGTGTCTTGAAGTGTATTTTCCCGCGCAGTTTTACAATAAGACTTGACGTTCACGTAACTATCACGATGTGTCTCAAAACGTGGTTACAAAACAATAACATCGAACCGCCATATTGGCGAAGGACGGTGAAACTGCCCGAAACATAGAACGTTTAAAAGTTTAAGAAAATCGCGACTCCCCTGGAGGCTTCCCTGACAGTTTACTGCTACCCATTTACTCCTGATTGGAGAGAGGTACTGTCTTACCCAAGGACACAACACAATGACCCCATGACCAGGGCTCAAACCCAGACTGCTCGATCTGGAGTCCAACACGTTAAGAGCCGTTGTCAGTAACTTTTAAGAATCCGGCGACAGAAGCAAAACATTTCTTTTTTTATTTGCCCCAAAAGACCCTTTTGGTAAACCATTTTCGAAAATAATATTCAAAAGTTCCAGCGAGTTTTTATTTTGGCGAAAAATAGGAAAGTTCGAAATCGGTTGAAATTATGCAAATTAGGCACGTTTAGACCGGTTTATTCGGTGCATTTTTAAAACGCTCGTACAAGACAACGGTAACTTGTCTTGGATTCATTTTTACATAATTTGTTGTTCATCCCTTGGAGTAGCTTTCCAACTATATTTCATCTCCATCTAAACTTTCTTTCCTCTCTATCCACCAGCGTAAAGAATACAATATTTGCTATTCCGTTTGTACGCTAAATTTTGCCATAATTCAGAAGACCATAACATCGGGGGTATACGTATATCCAGGAAATAAAATAACTCTTTTGAACGGGAAACTCTTCTTGTTTTTCATGTAAAAATATTTACTTTGGCCCGTGAAAAGCGAGTGCCTTTTTGTCCATACCATGTTGCGTGTCAAGATGCTTACCGATGGCAGAATAACGATGTTCACTGATGCGTTGATGTAGGTGTCGGGCAGTATACCCAACATAATTTTATTTATTTATTTTTTGCTATACACTCTTTTTTTAGTTATAAATAAGCGATGGACGGGCAATCTTGCTGCCTTGTATGTCACACCAATCAGATTGGGGCTACTATGAACAACCAATGAAATAGCTGATTCTAATATCCGAGTAAATCCGAGTAGATATCGATTTTACAGTACAGTACAGTACAGTACAGTACAGTACAGTACAGTACAGTACAGTACAGTACACAGTACTGTACTGTACTGTACTGTACTGTACTGTACTGTACTGTACTGTACTGTACTGTACTGTACTGTACTGTACTGTACTGTACTGTACTGTACTGTACTGTACTGTACTGTACTGTACTGTACTGTACTGTACTGTACTGTACTGTACTGTACTGTACTGTACTGTACTGTACTGTACTGTAGTATTAATAGTACATTAGTGTAGACAATTAATGGCTAGCAAATCACTCAATTTTCAACTTTATTTTTCCATTAAAAGCTATGTGAAAATAGCAATAAATTCGCTACAGGGGAAAAATAAACCAATTTGTGGCAAAGGAAAAGCCACGCGTAGTTTTGTGATTACGTAGTTTGATGTTACATGATTGGTACATATAGCTACACAACATTTGTACACAATTGACATGTCAAGGTCGAAACAAAGCGTTCACACGACAATAAATAAGGTTTTAAGATTTTTAATTATGGTAGTTTACTGTGCATGAACTTTGAAGTTCAAAACCAGCTAACGATTGCGTTTTTCGCTGCCGTTAATCATAATTACGACGACAACCAATGGACCCTGCAAAAAATAAACAAACAAAATGGATCGAAATCTATACCAATCACAGTACACGGATGTGACCTTTTGAACTCGTAGAAGTGAACTTCAGTTTCCTGAGACGATTGACGGCAACACAAAATGAAACCGTTGATTGAGCAGAGTTTGCACGCTGTTGAAAAGCACAGTAATTAAAAATAGCTTAATCAGCAATAATATATATTGAAATGTACTGTGAATACATGTATGAGAATATGAATGATCATACAACAAAGGTAATTTCATTTGACATATTATTTTTGTCAGATCAACCAACTGCTACAACTTTTACAACTGAAACTCCAGACAATACAGTTGTGCAAGGAACAACGGGGACTCTTTTATGTAGCGCAAATGGCTACCCTGCTCCAACATACACCATCAAACGAGGGACAACAGTAGTGAACAGTGTTGGAGGGAAATATGACATTCCCAATGTGCAGCTCGATCAGGAGGATTTCACATACAGCTGTCAGCCAAGTAACAATGTAGGAAGTGGACCAATAGAACCACTGAAGCTAACAGTACAAGGTGAGTAATAGAAGGGCTAACAACTGAAATGTCAGCTTAATTAGCATAATTATAAGGGATCAATCAGTGCACATGACCCTAATTTTTTCGTTTGCTTAATAAATAAATTTACTTGTTATTCTAAACACTTTTTTTTGCAGCTTCAATTGTGAGGTGCAACATTTATATTTCAGGAATATAATACAGTTTATTTGGAGTCATCCAAATCGAAACTTAACGTACTTTGACTCCGAAGATGATAAAAGGCACAATAAAGTCCCAAAAGACATATATACATGTAGTAATGAGAATTTTTGTATTCAATTATCCCAAACAAATAAAAAGAAATGACCGAGGCGCTATATTGTGTGGTTCCCGAGTAAATGTCTAAACCTTCTTTCGGCCCAGACTCCCTGTAGATACGCGCAGTCATGTATCAAATTGAGCATGACTTCATAGAGCACAAAATGTCAAGGATTCGACGAAATCCAAATTTTTTTCACAGAAAAACTTTGAATTACAATGAGATATGTTTGGGTGAATAACAAATGTGGGTGTTAGGTGCACTTTAATTAATACAGGCAATTTGAAACTGCCTCGTTTCGTGTAGTTTCCGGGTTGTTTTGCTGGGCACCAGCCATATTTTACTCCGAAAGAACCTAATAGTAATCGGTCTCATTTATTTCTCATTGAAGTCTCATAATTATTATTCAAGTAAAACACTGACTTGTAGGTATGAGCTACTTTTTCAATGTCTAATATTATTATTACTGTGGAAAAAGAAAAACAAAGTTATTGCAGAATGTGGATAAGTGCATGAGTTGAAATACATTTTTATTTATTAGACTTTCAGTTGATTTGTTACCTTGTTCTTCACAGTTCCTCCATCATTTACTACTCAGCTGCCAACAACTAAACAAACAAAGACCGAAAATGAAACTTTCAGCTACTCGTGTACCGCTGATGCCAAACCTGCCGCAGCCATTCTGTGGACGTTGAAAGACAGAATCTGACCAACACTCCACCTTACAATATCTCAGTTTCTTTTGTACCAGCTGATAATTCTAAACTCCTGAAGAGCCTGGCATATCTTTCTGTCAATAAAGTAACCTGGAGGCAAAATGGCACTTTCTCCTGTCTTGCTGTTAACAATGCTGGTGAAAAGAGTCAAACTACAGAACTTGAAATCCACTGTAAGTACAGATCACTTTTATAAAGGATTCCAGTTAAATACTGTAAAAATAATCAGTGGGAAACTAGAGTTTATAAATTAATTTGGATATTTGTGTTGAATTAATCATGGTCCCAGCCACAGTGAACACTTATTCTGGGTGTCCGTTTACGGGAGGTTTGACTGTATTCCAATGCTTTGAGCAAACAAACTAATAGTTGAACTATAATACATACACCTTATACACACTATTCCAAAATGGCTGCCAATTTAAAATTATTTTGTATGCATTTAAATTTGCCCCACTAACCTCGTTCTAGAGTAAACAATCTTTTGAATTATCAACTCAAAAACGAGGTTAGTGAGGCAAATTATTTAAATTTAAATTCATACAAAATAATTTTAAATTGACAGCCATTTTGGAATAGGGTGTATTTGATAGTTTAACATAATACGCGCGGATATTTTGCGCGTTGGGTAGTATTTTTCTGAGCCCCGTAGGAGAGGAAAAATGCGAGCAATGAGCAAAATGTCCGCGCGTATTATATGTTAAACCATTGAATAAAGGATTTATTATTCCACTGCAACATTTCCCTGCTATTTTGGCACTCTCCGTATTTGTACTACAGTGTAATACGTGTTCTCTTGACCTAATATGGTGAAATGACGTAATAGTGGAATGATAATGTATTATGAGTGGTCATGCAAATCCAAGTCATATACACTGAGATTGGGAGAGGGTTTGACTTATTTATCAAGTATTCGTAAATAAATCTACAGGTACTTATATTGTAACAATGGCAATCGTCAACTCGAGCATATTTCATTATTTGCTCGAAACGAAGCCACAAATATGACCCATAAGTCAAAAGTTTGACCGACCAAATCCGATTAGGTGACCAGCCATTATTTCGAGCCCTGATTAAGAAATGACTTATGTTGTCCGAATTCAAAATAAACAATGAAACATTTCAACAATTGGAAAACAGTGACATATCATGCTCATACATCGTTTTCGATGCGCGTTTTAAAAAAGGCAAACACATTGCTCAACGCGTTTTAAGCATCTTTTTTTAGAAAATAGCTGCCATATGTACGGTATAGAGTGTAACCGTACATAATTTTCTTATAGAGGTACGGCTGAAACTATAGAGCACGCATGTCCCGGACCGTTGCTTTTTAACCTCTCCGGCCTAGTAATTTAATTTAGTATATGTAATCTGGCTCCCTGGCATTTTTAGCTTTATATTTATTTCGAGGAGCCAGTACCCATAAATATTTCAATTTGTTTTGTCTTTAAATTCTTTTATGTAATTAATGGGTAAATAAAGTTGTTGTTGTTGTTGTTGTTGTTGTTGTTGGTGTTGTTGTCGTTTGTTGTTGTTATGTTGCTGTAAAAATGGGAAAACATGGCGCCAACAATATGTTAAAATTGTTTAATTTCTTTCATTATGGCAGCCGAAGAAATTTAATTGATTTAAATGTAGGTGTGTGAAAAACAAGCAAAACGCGAGCCGCTTTGCAAGAGATCGATTTGAACTCAATCGTGCCCGCGGACGGAGTCTTACTCGGAGAGCACGAAAGCCAACAAAAAATGGGCAGCAAAGGTTTTTGAAGGTTGGTACAGGGTTCTTTATAGTGAGTTTCATTTTCCATAAGTGTACAGGCTAAATATAAATTGCATAAAATATTATATGTTATTTTTTTTTAACAGAATGGTGCAACGAGAGAAACGTTTCTACAAAACTGCAGGAAATGACCGAAAAGCAATTAGATGAGGACTTGCGGAGTTTTTATGCCGAGGCGAGAACAGCTATTGATCAAGAATATAGCAAAATTTCCCTCTTATCATTCAGAAATGCTTGTTTCATAAGAGTAACAAAATGTTAAATTCAAAATTAAAAGTCAATCGGAAAGGAGGAAAAGATCATGGAATTACACACAAAATAGTTCATTGTTTTCAACGCCAGGTTAGTTTTTGTAGGCTTCTTAATGGGTCAAATATGCGCACTCTGCTCCACTCTTTTTTGTTGGCGGTCTCGAAGGCAAAAATTTTCCTGGTCAGCTCTCGCTGCCTTTCTCGTTCTCTGCGGCACCAGTAAATACACAACATAAAACCAAACTGCGCTCAGGAGGGTCCATGGGCTGTTTGTTGACACTGCTGGGTACTTCTTCAACTTCTGCGTGTGTTCCTTCGTAATAACTATTTTCACCGGTCTCACCTGCACTTCTATAATGAGAATGGGAGCCCTGGCGTCCTTAGACTTATAGCACCGGTAATATGAAACACATCATAAATGCACCAGGCAAACCAAGTTCGAATCACCCATACTGAAGATGAAGCCATCCATACTCAAAACGAAATCTCCCATTCACCCTGGCGTACAATTCTACTAAATATTGCGCAAAGTTTGTCTATAATTTAGAGTCAACGGTATTAAACGATAACTTAGCCGGGAAAACACAAGTTAAGGGTGTAAACCATGCTTGCCACGGTAGGGACAGTCGTTGCAATGTACTTGTGTTTATCCATATCTGTATTCCCACACAAGGAACCTACAAATGTCACGAGGCGAGGCAGAGAAAAGTAATTTGCTCCCTGGAAGAGCTCAGAGAAAAGTCTCCCAGTTCTCCCTTGTGAGATTGCTTCTGCTTTCCATACGTAGTACATAATGGGTCGCGCAGGTAGCAGATTAAGGCGTGCGTCAAATGGTTGAAGATTGACTTTGAGCGACGAGGAGAAAGCGACTCAAGGCCCTGCGCTTATAACCACACATCTGGAAGCCAAGCCCGATCTGTGAAAGTTCCTATGATAATGAGCATATTTTATTCAGACGCAAAATACATCAACCATCTGACGATGGAAAAACGTTACGAGACAAAGATAGAAATAACGAAGAAAACAGAAAAACTCAATCCACTTAAGAAATACGCCGTGGTCAACAGGTGTAGGGAAAGAAACCCTAAGTCCCAAGGCAAAAATGCTGAGGGAAAATTCCCTTAGAAGAGAGAACATTTAAAATTGCTGCGCCGCCTTCGCAAGGTAGCTGTAGCCTGAAGCAAAGGTCACCATAATCTCATTGGATAAACATCAGCATTAATAAAAGTGCAGAGAAGTGATAGGGACCAAAGGAAATGAAGCTCCTGGGCAATAAGGGCAATAGGAGGAAAAGCGTAAGGATTACAGAACTGGGAGGATGAGACGCGGGATTTTGAGCAATTAAAACATTAACACCCGCGCAGCGAGGAGTAGGGTCGAAAATAATGTAGGAGGCTGGTCAGAAAGGTCACACTGAACAGTTGAAGGAAGGGACATAAAGTCGACTGATTGGCCATCGTAGGTAATCGGCGAAAGAGAGACATCCATATGGGATAGGCAATGTGATTGAAAATCAGCCGGATTGCATGAGGAAGGGATACAATAGTGACTAATGAAAACATTGGACGACAAAACCTGAAAAAATACCCGCCTGAGGGAATTAAATAAAGGACGAGATCTGGAACCGTGCCTATCCCAAGCTTATTTTAAAAGCTAATACCCTTGATTCATATGGTATGAATATCCGTGATGATATTTAGACCTTACTTTTCAGGGGCGGATCCAGGAATTTGTGAAAGAGGGGGGCCGTATAAATTACTATTAGAGTGTGGGCGCGTTTGCGCCCGCGCGCCTTTGTAGGGGGTCCCGGAAAATTTTGATAATTTAAGTACTCTGAGATGCAATTTGGTGCATTCTGGGCGCTTACATTTAATCAACTCAAACAAACGAAATCCTAATAACTGGAGTGGCATGGGAACTAATTAAACTAGAGTCATCCCATTTCCATTGGATTGATGAATTCAAATACGTCATAATCCATAGCTATGTGATTGTCCTTTTGGAGACGACTTTAACTAGAATGAGTCACTGCAGGGGATTGATCAATGTTATCCTTCTTTGGTTGCGCTTGGCATAGTCGTCAACAATTGCACCATAATCCAAAGCTATGTCCTTGTGAACAAAGGGCAGCAACAGTGCGTTTTCAGCCCGGTTAGCCATTGTTTAAAAAAAAATCCCAGACAAAAAGGGAGTGGGGGGGAGGGGGCCTCCCCTAAATCCGCTCCTGCTTTTTTGTGTTTGTTTAAATCTACATCATCTCGCAATCCTTTCCTGTATTGCGACATTCTCCATGTATTTAATCTGGAGCCTTGTAAATTTCATTTTGTAAGATCTTGTATCTGATGAAACTAGTTTGGCTAGGTTAAATATTGTTTTTATTTAGATAAGAGCCATGCTATTGACATAAATGTCAAATCAGGAGTTATAAATCAAGGGGTGAAAGACTCGAGCACATTATATATAATTATCCAAATAGTGGCGATGTTACAATGGAGATGGGAATCAGGCCGATAATCGGAAGTGGCTACGGAGATTGTTCCTCGACCTACATTTTGTAAAACACCTCCCCAAGAAATAGATGAAGCATCAGAGCAAAGCTGAAAATGGCGATGGCGTTCCGATCGCCAAGGGAGGCAACCCCTCAGAATCAAGGAAAAAAAACAATGCTCTATCTCAGCTCGGAGAACAGGGGAAAAGTTTAACAGGCCTTGGAGAGCGAGAAACTTTAGAAATGACCATGTTGATCTAATTTGCCAACAAGCGGTCGCCGAGAACAGTCAAGGCCACAGAAAAATACCTGCTGGCAGCTTTGGAGCCAGTAATACGAAAAACATGGTATGCCAATGGAACGAAAATGATAAGAAACTATGGAACCAGTGGTATGATAAACGAAAGCCGAAAGCTTCCAACCAAAGAGAATTAAACGGACGAACTAATATAAGGATATAGTAGGATAAACACGAAGGTGGACAAACTTGAACAAGCACATCAAACAAGACATGAATTGGTAGATTTGACAAATTTATTATGCCAAAGGAACAAATACAAGCAATACGACAACAGATGCCCAATGCCCAATGCAACCACGAGGCGGGCGGGGCGGGGCGAGGCGGGGCGAGGCGGGGCCCGGCACACCGCGAACTTCAGAACGAGGGTCAGGCAAGCTCTTGTCAAGCTTAGCCAGGGACTCCATAACTTTTCCACAATTGTGGTTCGAGAAAAGGGCCAGGAAATAAGCTCTGAATTAGTCAATGGGATTGTCCAAACTCAGTGACGCAGGCTAAACTCCTGGAGAGCGATTAAAAAGTGAATTTCTCGTCATAGGCCTTTGAGTCACAGCTTGTGAGCTCTTCCGTCAGGCGCAGGGCCTCGTACTTATTGAAATCAGAGCCGTTATTCAGAAGATGCAGAAGTTCTTCGCCCGGCCCACGAATCTACAGATGGTAAAATTGCGGATGGTGTCACAAGTTGTATCCCAGTTAGCCAAGTGAATCCAAAGGAACGTTATAAGAGTGACCAAAACGAATTCAAGCCACGGAGATCGAGAGTACAGTATTAAAGTCCACGGAGCATTACAAAGAACCAGTTGACCAGTTTTAGAGTAATGAAATGATATGAGTTTATAAGTAACTGAGCATTTGGAGAAAACACTATCACTATATTTAGCAGTTTCACAGAGAACCTGAAGAAGCCATGAAAGAGTTTATTGAATGAGATTATTATGAAAATGAGTGTATAGATAATATTTCACAAAGTCAGTTTAGAGTATGAAAAAGCACAGTCGTATTGAAGAACCTACAGTTAGGAGTTATTATAAAGATTTTTTTTAAGCACGTTAAAACATTGCACACAATAGTCATTTAGAGTTACACTTTTCCTTTAACTTTTAGCTCGACCAGGAGGTCTCGATCTCAGGTTGGAGGAATGTTACGGAGTAAACTGTACTATTTTTCATCGACGTTTACCATTTGACTTGGTTTAATGATAGTACGCTAAACAGAATAAAGAAAACAATGCAAAAATATGTTTACGACGTTCGTTGGCTGAATCGGACGATACGTTCTCGTTAATAGGTGTTCGAGCTTCTAAATAACACGACATAATACAATACGATAACGAAATTACAATTACAATTACAATAACGAGGAAAAATCGGTCATGTAAAATTGTGCGCAACAATGGGTCCACAGTCCACTCGCACGATTACAAAGGATTAAACTAGAGGTACCATATTGGAAGTGAAGTGCTGCCACATTTGTAATTTCATTATCATCTTTGGTTTTATAATAAGACAATGTCACGCAAGATCCTTTCGTGCAATTGCGTCTCAAAATAACCTTATAATAGCAAAGCTCAAAGCCAACATCTGGTAGTTACAGACACAATTGTTACAATGTCACAGCCAGATTTAGCACACAACTGCGTCTTTGCTTTCCAAATATTTAATTTTCTAGGCAATTCAAGTACATGTAAACCAATTGTGAACACAATGCAACGTGTCCAAATATGTAATTGTCGATGTGATTCAAGTAAACCAATGCAACGTGCGTGCGTGAAATCGTAGAAAAAAGGAGCACGCGACTCGGATATCACAAAGGTCAGTTCATATGTTCGCTAGAAACAAGGCGGCTTGGTAATAAAACAATGTCACGCAAGATCCTTTCGTGCAAGAGCGTGTGCAACAGCGTCTCAAAACAGCCGAAATCGGCTACAATCAAGCATCAGAGCGTCTCAAAATAGCGTCTCCGTCTCCTCGAGCGCGCAAAAGAAATCGCGAAAACAACAATCGTCTCTTCTCGTGCAAATTTGAGCGTGCAATGGTCGTCACCAATCAGACTTTTCACGCGGAGGGGACTGGGCACTGCTAACAAACATCCACCAGAAATCTTACCGGACGGAAATCCGGAAATCGAGTCTCAGGACAGAATTAGGAGGCTGCCCTATGCGGGCGGTAGCAATTATTGCATATTGAAAACGGACTAACTTAATTTGCTAAGCTTTACAAAGTAATTGGCAAATCAACTATTAATTAATATAAATGTTCTTGTCTTATTATAATCTAAATGGCTAAATATCGAGTATAATGAAAATAGGCGATTGGTACTCACCAAGTTGTGCGCCCTGTACGAGTTCCAAATGAAGAATGACAATTTATCGTTTGGGGCGACAGCTTGGCAAGCACGCAATGCTTAGTCACGCAACCATAAGCGCGGGAAAACGTTAATTCGTTCCCAGGTTCCTTAGGTTGCCGATCTGTCCGGAACATGGACATTCCAGTGATGACAGTTTGTATTCAATACAATTTCATGTTTGTGATTACAGATCATTACACATTACAGACTTTCTTGGCGCGAAATGATTAAAAAGAACCTAAACAGATCTTTAATTTTACACTAGTTACATTACATTACGTTTTGTTTGTTACCCTTTCATAACAATGACTCTTATACAGTATATGGGTGACAAAGATCTAATTTGTACTACGTTATACAAACGTGTTTCAATACTGTCTTTAAACAATTTAGATGCTCAAACACTTAATACCGTCAGTGAAGCTACGGACACCTACAATATGGACACTTTGCTCCGTTCCTTCAGTGTCCGTATTAGAGAGGTCCAACTATACATGTAAATACAAGGATTTTGCATCTTGAAGATATTGGTTTTATCTCTCTCAGACTGAAAGACCTGCGAATACAGCCGACTTCCATCGCGCGTCGCTTGCAGCGTCTCGTGGGACGCTACAAGCGACGCGCGATAGAAGTCGGCCGTATTCGCAGGTTAAGGGCCTGTTTATATGGAGAAAAGTTGTCCCTGGTAGGAGGGTCACCCGTCATACCGAGCAACCCCGGGCGAGATAACTTTTCATACATTTCTTTATAAATAGCAGCGAAAATCGCAAAGTTGGCTCGGGGGTAGGGTGACCCTGGGTGGAGGGTTACTCGCTTTGAAGGTAGGGTGACCCTGGGGAGCGGGCCAACTTTTTTCCATATAAACACTTTCGCTATTGTTGTTTCACCTACCAGGGACAAGTCGGGACATATAGAGCATGAGAGGGCCACGTTTTGGCTCGGTAAACAGGGACAACTTTTTTCATATAAACGCTCGGTAAAATATGGCTCGGGGAGGAGGGTAACCCTCCTACCAGGGACAACTTTTCTCCATGTAAATAGGCCCTAACTGAAAGTAAATGTAATTTGTATCAATTGCAATGTACATGTATTGTGCATTCTTTGTTTGTTCATTTAATAACAAGTAGGTAAATGTACATGCACTTTGTATATAGATTGTACATGTATAAGTAGATCACTGATGTCCTTTTTGCCTTCAGATCGACCAGTTATTCAGTTTTCGGCCGATCATCCTCAAAATCTCACCGTGGAAGATGGGGCAACAGCAACCTTCTACTGTAAAACGATCGGCAACCCAACCACACAGTCACATAAGTGGAAGTTTAATGGAGTCGACATTCCAGGAGAAAGTTGCACTGGATGCGCATCAACAACCTTCACAAAGGCAGCAGTTATTCAAGCAGATGCAGGATGGTATTCATGTACAGGAACTAATACATTAGGAGAAGGACCACCAGCTAGGGCACAGTTATTAATTAAGCGTAAGTGATTAATAATATTGGTATTCCACAATGCTCTGCGTTTGTGATTTTACCTTGATGTCTCCTACGTGATTTGCCTATAAAAAAATTCTCAGACATTATATTATTAAGGTGCTGCTATACTAGGCAATTTTTCGTGCAATTTCTAGCAAATTTTGTTGGGTCGTTGTGACACAAGCTTTATTAATCATTGTGTGTTTTATTTTCATTGTAATTTGCTTTTTCATGGCAATTTTTCGTGCAAGTTTGTCACAGCACTGTGAACGTTATCACGCATAATTTCAAGATTCTACCTTGTCACCGCAATATGAGAGATCCCGTGAGATAGCATTGCGTCTGCGTGAACTCATGCGTTGTTGTACCTTCGTTGCGAACGATTGTGTGAAAGTTTTTCGGACGGACGCGAAAATGCCAACTCATTGAGCAAAATCGAGGAACGCATCTACCGACTTGGCAGAGGAAGGAAGAAATGTCGCAGAGGTTGTAAAAACTCGTGGTTTGAGTGGCGCTACAAGCGTTAGGAAAGCATATGGTGAGGAAATAATTTACAGTTCCCGCCTCCGACAACGAGCTCTAATGTCTCTTCTTCTAAACAAAGTGCTAAAAACCACAATAGAAAACATTCAAACAATGCACAAAAGAAACATTCCCAAAGAAAGTGTACAAACAAGTATTAATAATAACACTCTGAAATGCAAGTACAACTAGGTACACAACGTTTGCACGTCATAAACAAATGTCAGAAAAGCGTAGGATGGAAAAAACGTATCGTATAAAACCGACAAAACGGAGAGACATGCAAATCGTCTATAAACACCAAATCTATGATATTTTGCATGTGGAAAGTCCCGATGGTAAAAGCAGCCTGCTAAGTAAACTTAAACAATGCGACATTAAGCATGTGCAAAGCCCAAAGTCTAAAACAGACTGAAAAACAAACTCATAGACAGTGACATTTAAGCATCTGCGAAGCCTCGATGGCAAGAGCAAACGTAACATTTAAGCACACGCAAAGCCACAACTGTGTCAAGAGCAAGATGCTAAATAAACTCAAACGTGTTACATTTTTAAATGTTTAAAAACATCTGCGAAGCCCCGAAGGCATTTCGGTATTCACCGGATAAACCACGTGGGAAAAGGTACATGAGACTTACAACAATATAACAATGACCACAATTATCACCATCACGAAGTCCCTATATGGAACGTATCGCAAACAATTGATGCTATTTTGTGCTATTCATTTCACAAGCTGTATGTTACAATGGATCGCCTTCGGCTCGCCATTGTAAATGCCCATACAGATCTGCCGCTCATATTGCATCTATCACATATAAGTCAATAAACCACTTTTTTTAATTTCTTAGACGCCCAAGATTTCGCGATAAACGATCTTATCTTATCAGGATTACCTTCGTTCTACAGCAATTCTATCTTTGATACTTGCTGGATTCTATCAGCCCACTGGGAGATTTGTGTTCGCTGAGCTGTGGTTAGCGCGTGAAATGCCGAGACTACTAGCCCTATAGCCCTATAGCTCTAAAGACCATTATAAAGATATAAAAAGCTAGCACTAGTATAGGTACGTACGTTTTGATTCGCAAGAGGAATCAAACAAACACGAGGTTATAATGAAGGACCGTTTGACAGTACATGTAAGGCTAGTGCAGAATGATCAAGAGTGAAGACTTTTTTCAGGGCTTCGTTTAGTCTCGTGAATAGGGTTTGCTTGAAAGAGTGCAAAGAAACTAATAAGTGAACTTTTAAAAGCTCAAATTAAAGCATATAATGTCAATCGGCCTTGATAATTTGCAACACATTAGATGTATTTTAAAGTTATGCAGTTATTGGTTTTTCTTTTCTTTCGCATTGTTGGATTCGATATCGTTATTTTTACTCATAAATCATTTTGTTTTACAGAACTCTCTGAAATTAGACATGTGAGCAATGATCAAGATGTTTGTGAAGGCTCCATGGTTACTCTGAGTTGCAATGCAACTGGTAAACCAATACCAAACATCACCTGGACAAGAGTTTGGGAAAATGGTACTGACAGTGAACAACTGCAAGTAGTGGATGGAAGTTATGTCATGGGCAATATCAAGAGAAGCTCAAATGGAACATACCGCTGTACGGCTTACAATGGAGTTGGTGATCCTGTTAATCGCACAGTGGAAGTCATAGTAAGATGTAAGTGAACATATTTCATTCTTTAGAGGTACTATAAAAATATGTCCACAAAGTGTGCATGACGTTTCAGTGGTATTGTAAACACCTTGTGAAAGGTAACACAATGCCCTGAGTTTTGAAAAACAGTAAAATAGTGCTACGTCATAGGTCTTTTCAAACAATTATTGCACTTTTCTTTGAAGACATAGCGGTGCCGGGCAACAGACCAACAGTGCGAATCCTGTGTGATTCAAGCCGTTAATAGAATTACGTCAACCAGACAACCTTTTTTAAGCTCGCAGCGAGGAGCTGTTCACGTGTAGCCTGCAAACGCAGCTCAGGCGGATTTTTTGCCTGATCTCTCACTCTCACGCCGCCGAGAAATATCTCGGCAGCGTGAAACAGCAAGCGAAAAAAAAGCTGTATGATCTGCATTTGCAGGCTACAGCGAGAATCTTTCGGATACGCGACGTGAACGGCTGTGAAGCAAAGTAGAAGAAAATGGATTTCGAGCGAAAACCGACCAAGGAAAACACATTTTTATTATCTTGCATACTAATTTTAGGTGTGAATTTCTTGCCTGGCATACGTTTTATTGTTAATAAATTCCCGTGGGACAATCGCAATCCCCTTAGCAACTATAGGAGTGCTACTGCGCACACTCTGTTGGCGCTATGTCGTAAGGCCAGTTTCTATCCCCCTCCCAGCCAGCCCCTATCAGCCAGATATAGTCACTTTGGTAACTAACACAACTGAAAACAAAGACTGTTCTGATTTGTGGGTGAATTTCACTTGCATCTCATCTGAAGCTAATCCACCAGTTTATAACTATCTGCTCTCCAACGATGAAAAAATATTCAGTTATAGGAAGAGTGGTTCATGGATAGAGAAGATTTCAAGAGGAGGAAAAATTATTTACAACTGTGTGGCTTTTCAACTTGCGGGAAACGTAACCAGCACAAACAATGTCACTCTGACTGTGAATGGTAAGTTTTAGTAATCGATCGCAAGACAAACTAAGTCATTTTAATGGTCTTTGCAAGTTTTTTGTAATTTTGTAATTTCATGTACAACTGAACCAATAGCAAAATGAATCTTCCTTAGTTTTAATTTGATCGATCCAAATGATAACATGAGAAGATCTTACTAGTTGTCTCATTGCTTTTTGTTGAATTTTCCAGATTTTTTGAGTGACATCAAAGGACTGAATTAAATTTGTAATCCATACAGTTATAATTGTCCTTATATTCATTGGTGGAGAATGGTTTCCTTTTGCTTATTTTTAAGACTCAAGAGCTTGGAAATTAATTGGAAATTTATGCCTTTGCGATGTCCCAGTGAGGCTTACATGTTAATTTGTATTGCTTGTTTTGAAAATTTGTCAACTAAAATGAACCTTTTCAAATTAATTTTGTTCCAGTTCCACTATCTATAAAACAAGTGGAAAATAAAATTGTTAAAACAGAAGGCGACAGTGTTGAAGTGTACTGTAACGTGACTGGTATTCCTGAACCAACTGTTATCTGGAAACACGTCAAGACTGATGTCTCCATTGTGGGAAATGTGTTAAACATCACTACAATCACCAGAGCTCAAGCTGGAGAATACAGGTGCATTGCAAACAACACTTGTGGAGAGGAGGCATCTACAGTGGTGGATATTGATGTGTAGTGTAAGAAACAAATTAAACATTTATGTTACTTGAAAAGTAATTGATTTAAGAGTTTTAAAAGAAGATTATTGCTTAGGTCTTCACAATTCAAATGCACCTTGACACGAGGGCAGCCCGAGTGCGTCTTTACCTTAAAAACTAAGTAACGTTTATATTTACCTCTGAACCAAAATTACCCGTATGTTTGACTGAATGGCAAATTACCTGCATTTTTCTCTTGTATAAATTCAGCAGAAGGAAAACACGCTCAGAAATAGAAAATTAATTATATCCAAGCTACATTTATAACAAATATATTTCTTTATTTGCGATATCAAGGTTGCACTGTATGTCATATTCGTTCTTGGTAGATATGTACAATGCCTGATTATTTATATTTCCTTTGTTTTGTTTCTTTAGATTTCCCATCGATTAGCAGTGATGGCCGCACTATTAATGTGACTGAAGGAAGTGCTGCATCTATTCCTTGCCCCGTAGATGGAAACCCTCAACCTAATGTTACCTGTTACAAAGGAAATCACTTTAGCACTAAAATAATTGACAGAGATACTCTGGAGTTTCCTGATACTAAGTTAAGTGACAGTGGATGGTATACCTGCTCTGCTGAAAACAATTTAGGAAACGTTACTGCCAGGGTGCGCCTGCTGGTTGGTAAGTTGTATGATTTTATGAAGCGGATTGATCCCGTCATGGTATTTATTCTTTGAAATGTAAGGGATAATGTTATAAGATTTTTTAAAAAGTAACAAACAAGTTAAAACGAAACTTTTTCTAGTATGCATTTACTATGCTTTACGAATTAAAAAGTGCTGACGAGTGGTGCCCAAAATTCTTCAGTTCACACTCTAGCACTTCGCTCCATGATGTTACACTCGATAATAATGGGTTAAAAGAATACTTTCAGTTTCCCTTATTAAGCTTCACTTTGTGATCATCTGTTCATTGTTTCTACTCTTCTGAAATAATCTGACACAACATTTGTTACCTGAATTAAAATGTTCATTTGACAGGAACTCACCTGGTTGTTCTGGACAGAAGGCACTATGAGTCACACCTTTTTTTCCAAAGAAAAGCAATCAGTTATTATAAATAAGGCCGCGAGGCGTTATATCTGAACAAACACTAACGTCAGTATTGTAATATAAACATTAACATTTTATTGTTATAGTGACCATAGCTTTAGAAAAACAACAACAAAACATTTTGTGATAAATAAATAAATAAATAAATAAACAAACAATGAAACACTTTCTGCATTAAACGCATATTATTTTCTGATCGTAGACAAATCTGAACATAGTAACACTACGTACACCACAGCATCCAAACCAACGACTAAAGGTAAGAGGTTTTCTTCTTGCACTAATATATTCAAGTGCTCTAAATTGATGATCTATACAGCGGGAGCAAGCTAACCCTATTTGCCTATTGATGATGCAGTTTTCATTTGAGGTATTTACGCTATATGGTTATCGAGCATCCACCATTTTGGATTTCTTGATTTTTCCCGACATCAGAAAACCACTAAAAGTAACTCAGAACTAATCAAAACAAACAAAAAGAATACTCAAAAAGTAAGAACGTTTCTGCAACAAAGTGAAAATTTTCAAATGAAGGACATACCGGTCAATATATGGTTACCATGGAAACGTCAAGTTTTCTGAAAAATGACATGCCATACGAAATTGTTCCCAGATAAATTTCAGGTAGAGTCGTAAAGTTTGGCGGCTTTTGTTTAAATCTCTGAAGCTCTGAATAGGGTTCACGACCTAACCATTGTTACAAGCAGAAAAGATCATTGACCAGCTCTTTGAAAGGAAGATGAAGGAATAAAGCACGTAAGGAAGTTTGTTAACTCTGTCACATTTTTGGTGGTTTGGATCATCAATCCAGGCTTTCTTGATCTTAGTTTGTCTACTTGCTGTCTATGAGGTCAGTTTCCCTGTTCATTTCCTTGTTAAAGACTTGTTAAACATGTCATCACCAGTATTGCTTGCTGTAAAGTGATGTTACTTTCATTTCTGCTCACGCTGCAGGAAGCATGGAAGTTCACGCAACGGCGACCATAGATGAGAGATGTGAGAAACGTTCAGAAGTTGAGAAAAAGTTTCCCAATGTGGTAAGTGATTTTATTTGATTGACTAAATTCATAGAATAGCTCAAATGCCTTACATTGCGATTAGTAAACCATTGGCAACAACTCTTGCACCCTCCTATACAAGTACTTGGAAACTCAGAACCCACAATCCATACGTCTTCTTATGAGGTTTATTAACATATTTTTTGTTAAATAAGTACAAAAGGACTTAGATGCAATACATAACAGCAATACCATATATACTATTGAGTGTTCCCTGCTGGTTATTTCTTCTTTTTACTCGTTAAAGGAGCTATGTCACGATATTTTAAGTCATTTCTGCGAAGTGCAAAATAACCTTCAAATTAAAGAAAGCCTGAAAATAATAGCAAATAATTGACACAATGAACACATGAGTATCACTTTACTTATCACTGTTTTCCATCTCCATAATTTTGACCAACCCCGTATTACAGCCAGTTTCTTTGACCCGTAAGTGCCCGTATTAACGGGGTTCCACTGTAATCTTATTCTATTTAGGCTTGTGAACGTGTCAAACATCTAGGATGTTTATCAGCCCAAACCGAGGGTAGCAGGTATAGCATTGTGTTTTTTTGTTTGGTAATCTCAGTTATGAGGCTTACATTCTTACTGACCAAAGACGAGGAACTAATTTAATCATAATCACGTGTGTAAGATAGAATCAATTTTAGAGGGATAAAGGAACAATTATCTTGAGAAGTTGATCACGTGGTCTGAATTTGGGTTCCAATTAAGTGTTCGTCGTCCGCAGATCAACAAACTGGTTAAGCGTGATCCGTTTAAAAAAAACTTTATCTGGATATATAACTTGGCTCTTAAATATGAATCAAAATATAACTTCGTATTTTCTTTTTTTACCTAAGATAATTAATTTAGACCAGTGAAGTATAAGAAAGTTACCATTCCTGCCATTTAATATCTACTTTTTTTTACTGGTGCAACTAAGTGCTCTTTTTGTTTTTAGGTGTGGCAGTGTAATCATCGATTTCGTCATGAACTTCAACCAAAGTGTAGATGTTAACGAGGTGTTGACTGTTCTGAAGAATGCTGCACAACAAAAGAAATTTGGCGACTACAAAGTTGATCCTAATTCCATAAAACAAATTTCTCCATCATCTACTGTCACACCAGGCACACAAGGTAGAGTAAAATATTGTTTAACAATTATTTGTTTTTATAACAGCTTAATATAGTCTTATAACTGTGTTATATTATTTTTAAGTACAAAACCTAGTCCAAAGCTGTATTAACTTACTAGGTGTTTGACTAATATCAGCTAAAACTAAGTATGTTCTTATTATCATTTTATGATTCTTTTTTTCTTTCAAATATTTAGATTGTTTATGACATGTTTTGATTTGTTGTACGATTCACTATGTGTAACTATAAATTAATGAGTACGGATTACCAAAATTTTATATTTTGCTTTCTCAAGTGAAATTTTCACTTCTAAATTAAAATTGCTCAACTTGTTTTTGGTGTAATTTGTAATTAATTTGATCAAGTCACATTTTATATTTACAAAGTTCATTATATCCAAACTACTGTTTCTTGTACGCACGTCGCTCAGATATACATTACTTCGAGTTAGACATGAATATTATTCCTCAATGCCGCAGCAACACTGAGTGAAAAAATGAACAAATGCGGCCTGTGTTTACATAAGAGGATGTCAGGTTTATGTAACAATTTTCATTTTTTCTTCATAGCTACTGAAGAATGCAAAATTAATTAATTAATTTGATCAAGTAACATTTTATATTTCCAAAGTTTATTCTATCCAAACTACGGTTTCTTGTACGCACGTCCCTCAGATATACATTACTTTAGGATTTGTGTCTTCGAGTTAGACATGAATATTATTCCTCAATGCCGAAGCAACAGTGGAAACGCGGCCTGTGTTTACATGAGAGGATGTCAGGTTTATGTAACGATTTTCATTTTTTCTTCATAGCTACGGAAGAAATGCAAATGCTCATGTAATGACGTCATGTTGGCAGGCGATAATTGGAGTTCTTGTGTTGATAATCATTGTTCTGATTATTTACATGGTTTGGCTACACAGGAAAGGTAAAATATTAGCACTCTTTAGAGATTTTATTGTATCCTAGTGCTGTTTCTCATAAGTTAATACTTTCTTTAGCTTGAATCTTGATCATGTTATTTCTTGTTTCCTTAGGAACTACAAGAGTACAGAGGTACGCTTTTAGCTCTACTGGGGGCCTGGGGATGAGATTTAGACTCAATGATTTTAAGATGCTATAGAGATTTTTATCAATATTTTTTGGTGTTTAGTGGAAATGATTATTCATTTGATTATTGATGATGACCAAATCTAACTACCAATTGGACGTTTTTAAATTAAAGCAATTTGGAAAATTGATTAGAAATTATGCAACATGTTCTTTATAGATTTCCAGAAAGCATTTGACGGCGTTTTTCATAGGATCTTCATTCAATAGTTAGAGCACAACTTTGGTATCACGGGCCATGTCACGTGATATTTCCCGAGTGGAGGTACTCAAAGAAGCGATCCACATCAATATCGATATCTACAATGACGTAAACTTGTTAAATTAAATCCCCATGCCTCAACACGTTTGGTCAGCAATTTTACACTTTCGAGTTAAGGACGGTGCCTCCTAATACCAAAGTATTTTTTGCGCGGTTTATGACTATGCGGGAAAAGCAGATCTTAGCAAGGGCTATTGGATTCCAAAAAGAAAATTGGGGGTAACCACGCATTTTTCAGTGATAATCAAGCTTCAATCTGGAAAAAAATGCTGAAATAGCGTTTTCTCGGAAAAAAGGAAAAACATATTTTTTCGCAGATTCCCTTTGAATTTGCCTTGACATACACAAAAGCAACAATAAATATAAAAAAGCTTTAAAATACTTAACAAATGGTAATATAACAACTACTGTTTATGCGTTTTTTAATTAAAAATCATCGCTAACGTAGCCATTATCAACCCTCGACAGCTCTCCTCTGGTATACCAAAAATACAGTCTAAATAACTTTTGCACACAACAAAAAATTAATCATATGTTTAATAGGCTTACCGCTTCCATTTTATAACATAAAAAGTAGGGGTCACCACGCGTTTTTGTAAGTTATATGAAGAAAACGACCATATATTTCCCTGCTGAGCTTAGCCTTAAAGAGATTTTGCAATGTTCTGTATGTACGCGCGCTCGAGCGCGCGCTAATGACGCGAGAAATTATGCGCAGAACGTATACGCAGTAACAATAGGAGGCACCGTCCTTAAGATAAACAAATCATGTCAACATTATTTTTTTCCCCCGTTGCGACTACATACAAAAAGACAAACAGTTCTGAAAAAATAGCACCTACGTGGTTCTGAATCATAGCCATGAGCTTTCCTGTAGGGCAACGAATTTTTTTTTT